>JBAFWW010065364.1:0-10166 GCA_036873685.1 Agapornis canus | reverse complement strand
TTGGAACTGGATGAGCTTAAGGTCCCTTCCAACCCAAACTATTCTATGATTCTATCCTACAGATGCTCAAAAGCATTCTACGGGTGCAGCCACACATTGACAAAGGTGTGCACTGAGCAGCACAGCCTTGGGCTCATCTGCCTGCAGGAGGGAAGCAGAGACAACACCCCCTTAGCATCCCTGTTCAGATCCCAGGACCTGTGCAGCCCTGGGTGCAGTCGCCCTCTCTGCAGACATCCCAAGCCCACCTGGACACGTTCCTGTGTGCCCTGCAATGCCCTGGGAGCGGGTCGAACTGGATGATCTCCAGAGGACCCTTCAGCCTGAATGATGCTGTGATTGTGTGATCAGCACCCAAACACTGCACCAAGGGGCACGTTTGCTGAGCAGCCACATCCTCTGGCTCCCTGTCGGGAAGGGCACCCAATGTGGTACCCATGGAAGGCCCTGCACCCAACCCAGGACACTTGGCCTGACCCCAGCCCTTCCTTCATGTGAGGGACCCCGGGATCCCTCCACGCTGCAAAGAGTTAAGCCCTGGCTGTGTTGATATTTCCAGCAGCTCCCAAAGCGGGGAGCGCCCTGATTGGCTGCGTAGGGGCCGGTAGTAATTAGGATCAGATATCCAACTCCTGTCTCTGCTGAGACCCTGCCCGAGAGCCGCTGCTCCCCGCTAGACGATGACATCAGCCAGGACACCCGGCTGCTGGTAGTAAACTGCGGGCGGGAGGAGGCTCCGGCCAGCTCCACGTTCAGGAGTTCACCACAGCACAGGGGGAGCAGTTGGTGTCTGTGGAGGGTCAGTGCTTGGATGGGACCAAAGCCACTTGCTGCTTCTTGCCAACCCGCTGTAAAAGCATCCCGAGAGGCCAGGAGAGCTGGATGAATCCTGAGCACCAGCCGTGGTCTGGTCGGCTTTTCCCTGTTGGAGGAAGTTAATGGTTTAAGTGAGGGGCGTCTGGAGCTGGTCCCCGAGTCACCATGACACTCCTGGGGTCTGAGCACTCCTTGCTGATTCGGAGCAAGTTCAGATCAGGTAGGGGAAACCTTGAGCTTTCTCTTAAAGCTTCTCTCTCCGCAAGCCGTGCCCACAGGCTGGTTTGCCTTGAATGGTTTGGAAGCAGCATGTGAGTAAAATACTCAAGGGGTCGTGGAGCTGTCATGGCTTTGCTCTTACGGAGGCGATTCCACAAGTGGAGAAATGCATCTTCCGTCCTCTCTGTTGCCTTTCCATTGCTTTCTTTTTCGTTGTTTTCCCCCTGCCTTTTCATTTACTTTGGTTTCTGTTTGTGGTTTATTCTGGGAAAACTGCAGTCTCCTGCGAAAGGATCGGGGCAGGAAGCCAAAAGGGCATGTGGGATAAACAAGGCACCTAACGCTCTCTGTATGCTCCAGGTGCTCGTGTGGGTCTGTCTGGGAGAGCCGCAGTGGGGCCGGGCCCAGCAGCCCCTCTGCCATGCAGGCAGCTGCCTTTGGGCCATTAAGTTGTGACTAATTGGAGAAAAATGAATTTGAAGAAATGCGTCATTTTTAGAAGTAAAAATAACAAATGGAACATGAAAAGTATTTAAAGTGACATCATCAGAGAAATAAAACCAGAGCCACACAATTGATTGCCACTCTGGGAGGCTTTGCAAGCAAAACATGCCTCCGTCTTCCTAAGTTAGGGGAAGCACCGGTACAGGGCTTCTCAGAGGACGCTCGGCGTGAGTGAAGGTGAGTGAAGGTGAGCTATGGGACGGTCACTTCTAAACCAGACCCTCTGCTGGATATTCGTGCCTTTATTCACTGGCTTTATTCATAGTAAGTATGCCGGGTTTGTGAGTGGGTATCTCGGAATTGCAATGACCATAGCATCCTGTGATATTAACGATCGGGTCAAAGATGTGTTCTCGAGGGGCTTTCTCTGAACTTCCCACAGGTGAAGTGAATATAACCTGTGAGGATGTTCAGATAGCCCGGCTGCGTGTGCCGTATGGGGTGCTGTAAAAGCGGACAGTCACATTGGCATGTCACCCACATTGTGTGTGTGTGTTTGCCTCCCTGTGCAGTGTAGATAATGAAACGAGAGATTTATGGTACTGATGGTAGACATGAGTGGTGTTATCGGGATCTCTTAGATAGCTGGGTGGTCAACTTCAACTTTGTTTTCTCAGCAAATACAGAGTTGGCAGTTGGTTGAAAACCCAAGAGTGTGTGTGCAAACACAAGTGTCCTAGTCTGGCTGAATTATACAGAGCTTGGGTCCAGGGCTTTGGTGTGGTTTCCATATCGCTCTGATCGTACATTTCATTAGATTAAGTCATTCCTTAGGTTTTGTTGGTATATTATGGTACATTGCTGTTCATTTGAAAAAGAATCTCAGGCTCTAACTGTTCCTCCAGCAACTCCAAAGCAACACTGCCACCTCTCTGACAAGAGGAGCGTGGGCTCTGTTACATGTCCCTGCATTCTTTCCCAATGAACCAGTATTGGGGTTAGAACTCGTTTCTGCTTTATTTGTAAGCTGGCTTTATGTTGGAACCAACAATGGGATCTCTAAACATGTTTTTCGAATGATTCTCCAGCAAAAGTAAACTTTGTGGGTCTTTCCGCCCATAAATTCTCGTGCCTTTCAGCATTTCTAGGGCAGTCAATTTGTGGGGCATTCTTTAGTTGATGACTTACTCCCACAATTGCCATCCCTCACTGTTGCCTGGTGGCTTCCCATTCGACAAGATTCCTCTGCCTATTTGTTTTGTTTGAATGAGGTTTGCCAAAATCCCAAGTGTGGATTTGGGATTGCCCACACTGCCTCCCTACTGCTGGGACTGCTGCAGGTAGCGTGGGATGTGGGTACCGCACAACCCTGGTCACTGCAGTCTGTGAGACACGGAGGGACAGCAGGATGCAGAGGAGTACAAATAGATCAATAACGCTGCTTTCATAATGCTGCTGGGTTTTAGTATCATGAAGAATAGAGGAGAAATGCTAATGTGTAATGAAAAGTGGCCGAATTCCTTATATGTGAAGTCTCTATGGGACAGAGTTTACTCTGGTGTCCCTGCTCCATGTAGCTGAAAGCCCTGAAAGCATGGCAGGAGGTGCAGCGCTCTGATTTACTGCCCTCCATTCACTTGGAGGAGAGGTGAACCCCTCAAACAACCCATTGCCCTGCTCACACCCCCCTGCACGGCTCAGGGGCTGTGACACTCTACAGGACAGCAGCACAGGGAGCTATGCAGCTTGCACAGAGCATGCATAGGACAAGCCAGGAGGGATCAGACCCTGCAATGCCAAGCCCCAAGGATGCCTCATGATGTGCTGCTGCTTTGGAAAGGGTCCTGTGCCAGCAGGTGTGAGGCTTTGCTTGCTCCCAGGTTTGGGAGGGATTAGATGTGCTCCATGATTCATGATGAGCCTGGATCCCTTTTGAAGGATTCCAGGCCAATGTTAATGAGGGCTGAAGGAAATCTTAGTAACTAAACTTCTCCTGTCTCTCCATGGCCTGCACACACTGAGCAGCTGAAAGACTTCTGTGTGAGTTAGGGGCTTCTAGAGACCTGTGACTTGCTTGTTGTTTCCTCCTCCCAGAATCTCTTTAATCTCTGTGGTGCACACAGGCAGAAAGGGGAGCAAGGATGTGGCAGCTAGAAGATGGTGGCACATAGATGTCCCTCTGAGAGTGGTGTGTCAGCTTGCCTGTTTCTTGCTTCCATCTGGAAGCATCAGTAACAGAAAGAGCTTGTCCAAGAATGGCTCATCTGGTGAAGGCAGCGGCTCTTTCACACAGTGCCCAGCAATGCTGCCTTGAATCCCACAGTGTTTTCCCCTACTCTTCCCTCTCCAGTGGTCCACAGTGAAGGACCAGCATAGCCACACAGTGTGGACACACAGTAGCTACCCCAGTGCAGGGCACCAGGAACCACTCCAGAGGAGACAGATCAAATCACTACCACGCTGCAGGCCTTCGGGTTCCCCCTCCCCTTCCTCAAGGGTTTGTGGTTGCATTTGTTTTATCTCTGTTTCCAAAGACAAATGCACTCATCTGAGGTCATCCTGACAAATTTTGCAGGAATGATGATCCTTCAAGCCTGCCATGCTGCTCCATGTGCTCCAATTGTCAATGGGATTGCACTAAATCAACTAGGACATCTACGGGCTGTTCCAGAAACATATTTAACTCTTCCCAGAGACAATAATTCATGTGCTCTCCTGCTTTGAATACAAACCAATTGTACTCCAGCAGCGAAGCGTTGTCATCGGGCAGAGCAAACAAAGCTGGCAAACGCAGACTTAACCTTAGCTCTGACCTTTTCTGTCCAGAGATATGGAATGAGAGTTTACAAGGCCAACATCTGCATAACATCAGTGGTAGTTCAGATAATTGGTGAGAAGTGAAATTTTAACACCCTAAATATGGCTCTGCATGGCTTGGCATGGGGTAATACCCAGGCCTAATTGTGGACACATGGTGTGAATTGCAGAGGAGACTTGCCTGGCTCTATGGAGGAGAGGGCTCCTGCTTGCACACAGGGCTTGAATGAAGCTGGGTGAGGTGGGAGAGGATTTTATTCTGTCTGCATTTGGTGGAGAGGATGATTTGGACCAAAATCGTCAGATTAATAAAGGCAGAAGAAAGTAGGGATTGGTGGGGTGTCAGGGCAGGCAGTCTGGCAGAAGCTTTATATTCATTTTCCTGGTGTTCGAAGATGAAGAGTGTGCATGGGTTTCCTCTCAGACCATGAACTTGTGCAGCTCACAACCAGAGTGTGTGTCCAAACCATGGCCTATCTGTGAGCAGTGACACTGTTTCATGGTTTCATGAAGCTCTTGTAAAACACGGACTTGATGTAGATCAGTTTGTGCTTGGTTTTGGTTTTCTGGCAGTTTGTACCTTGGTGGCTTCATCTTATACCCTGGAGGTCCAGCTGACAGCCATACGCTTCTCTCTTGGTCAGGCATGTGTTATAGCACAGACTGACACGTACCTCACTGGGCCTGAGCAGAAGAGTGTATGGGCTGGGATGCTGAAGGCATGACCCCAAGGAGGGCTGATGACAGCCTGCTCTCAGGACCATGGTGAGGTTAGGGTTGCATAGTATGAACACAGAAGTGGTTTCTCTTTAGTGGTGACGTGCTCATTTGCTGGTCAGGTGTGGGCCTATGTCTTTTCATATAACAGATCAATGTCATCCACCTCAGAGTGACCCCACATTCATCCAAGTACAGCCTCCATGTCAGGAGCTTGATGTCAGCCTGATGCTTAGGACTGGGTATTCCTGCTCCAGGCCCTCCTGCCCATGTGGACATCCTGCTTTGAATACAAGATCCTGCTCCTGACGCAGCTGCAAGAAACAGCCACAGCCTGAAAAAGGCCACAAGCAACATGCCTGCACCAAGCCAGCCCTGCTCCTGTCCTGCTGGGGCCTTGGGACAGTCAAGGGGTCCCACTTGCATCTCCCTCTGGGCAGCTTCTCTCCTCCTGCCATGCTCAAACAAGAAAGCTTCAGACATCATCTATAAAGACATCCTCAAAGCCAGCAGCAGCCCTTGCCTTTCAAAGGAGGATGGGTGCAAAACAGGCCACTTCCTGCAGCCAGTGCCTGAGCAGGGGAGAGCCACCAGGTTCCTCTGGCCCCCATGGCCATGACCAAATGCGTGTTTCACATTTGCTCAGCTGCTGTTTGACAGGCAACAAAGCTGCTGCTGTTCAAAACAGGAGTCCATCCTCCCCATCACCCCATTCCCAATTAGCTGCCAGCTCCTCCCTGGCCCCATCCTGTGCAGCACTGAGCTGCTCCTCAGAGCCCAGCAGGAAAGAGCTGAAGTGGCTGCAGAGAGGACAGGGATTTGCTGCTCTTTATCAAACTGCAGAGTGCCATCAAGTTCATGGGCTTGGGTCAACCTGGTGCAGTGTGGTGCTTCTGCTCATCCCCTGCACTACACAGCTCAGGAGCAAGCTGCACAAGATGCAGGGATGAGCGTGTAACTTCCTGACCATCATCTCAGGGAGCAGCAGTGACTTGTTTGCAGAGCAATGGCACTGGAGTGAATGTGAGTCCAAATCAGAGCAAAAGTGCTGGAAGGGAGGAAACCAGCAGTTAATGGTATTTCACCTGAAACCACCTAGGAGAGCTGGGAAGAGCTGAAGCAGTGGGGAAACTGCTTCAGTCACTCCCAGAGGGTCTGTCTGAGACAGGGACAGATGCTGGGTTGGAAGTAAAGCAGCAGCACTATGGCTGCAGCTGCTCCTGGGTGGCTCATCCCATTGAGCTGAGTGCTAAGAAAGCCTCTTGTGGCTTCAGAGTTCCAGGGAACATGCTCTGCTTCCTACACAGGTGTTGGTGGGAAGGCACAGCTCTGAGAATCTCCTTCTCAGACACAGACCATCACCAGCACAGGGTCAAGTCAGCCATGGCTTTGCCATAGTCCTTAATGCTGTGAGGAGAGCAGCTCCCAGTAAAGCTGATTCTCCAAAGAGAGAATCGTGCTATGAGTGCTCCAGCAATGCCCCAGCATGGGGGACAATCTGATGGTGCAGGGGAGAACAGTCCCATCCTGAGAGTGTGCTGGACTAAAAGTGCCCTGCAGATTGAAGCAGAAGGCTAGGTCTGCCCATTCCTGGGGTGGCGGGAGGATTGGAACATGGCTTTTCCAGTGCATCATCAGGCCAGGCAAGGCCCAATCTGTCTCTTAGAATCACAGAATCAGTTAGGTTGGAAAAGACCTTTAAGAGCATCAAGATGAGCATCCTAAAGCTCTGGAGTGAGCTCCTGGGGAGGAGGATTCAAGCCATGGGCAGTGCTCAGAGCTTGGGACACCAGAGTGACTGACAACAGGAGGTCTCTGCACTGGTAACAGCCCCACTGCACAGGCCGTTTCTGAAAGCTTCATCACTAAAACGGTGCTAACACAGAAAAGAGAGGTATTTCTGACAGGAAAACCACTGCAATAGCTGTGACATGCCTCACATCATCTAGGGAGGTATTTCTCACCATCAGGTACCAGAGGAAGGAGCAGGTTGCTGAAAGCAAGGCATGCTGAAAACAAGGATGCTGAGGGTGCGAGACCAACATTGTCTCCTCAGTGTTCCAGCACTCTTTGGAACCCAAATCTTCCTCTGAAGCATCAGCAAAGCAGTTTCCTTGAAAAATAAGAGCAGTCAAGAAAACCTTGACACCGTTCTCAGAGTGAGTGCCAGCAGCACTCAGACACATAGCAAAGGGAGCGCAGCTGGGGTCAGGCACAGCTGCAACAGGTCTCAAGTCTCGTTCAAGAAGCAGCTACGTGGTGGTTGTTTGGATGGTACCAGGGGCTCCTCCAGCCCTGTTCTGAAGTACTGTTGGTTGTAAGGGAAAGGTGCAGTCACCAAGAGGCAAGCTGCTGCTGAGAGTAGTGGTTGCTTTACCTCTCCCTGCAGGGATGCTCGGTGTTAATTGTTGGGCACTGTGCACAGCCATGTTTCTTCAGATAGTTTGGAAGTTCATAGAGATACCCAGGGAGGTTGTGAGTGCTCCATCCCTGGTGGTATTCAAGGCCTTGGGTGCCATGGTTTAGTGTGAGGTGTCCCTGCTTTTGGCAGGGGGGTTGGAACTGGATGATCTGAAGGTCCTTTTCAACCCAAACCTTTCTGTGATTCTATGATTCTCTGAATGACTTAAGGGTGATAATGCAAGTCCCTGTTTACAGATCTGTTTTGTTGCAGTCTCTGACATAAATACATGAAAGTGAAAAATCAGAGAATGAAGAAAACAGCTCAGACATTGTCATGATAAGTGTGGTTCACAGAAAAATTAATAGTTGAAGTATCTAGCTTGGTTGCTGACTGCATTCAAAGTTAAATACAGCTTGTGCCTTGTCTGTAAAAGTCAAATGCTCTTTTTCAGTGTCAATGGAAATCTGTTACTCATGGCTGAAGGTGCACAAGTGACACTTGTAAATAAGCTTTGGCTTTTTTATCTTAGAGTTGCTTGGGATTTTGAGAAAGCAGAGCATTCATTCCTGTTTGATGATGTTCTAGTTTGGGGAGAGGCATCCTTGGGGCTTTGGCAACAGATTTATTCTGAAAAGCAAAATTAGTGCATAAATTAGTCTGTTTAAATATCAGAAAAGGGGGTTGATTTTTGCACTCCCATATGAGATGTGACTCCTGCCTTTACCTGATGCTCTCTCTGTGGCAGATTTTTGTTTTTCCCCAGCAGCCTATATCATTAGCTCATCAAAAAAAACCTAGGGGAAGGTTAGGTGTATTAACAAAGAATAACGGAGAGGCCTTTGAGGTAACTTATTATTTGTCTGACATAGGTTGGTGTGTCTGTTCTTAAGAGTAATGTTGACTGCTCCTGGGTTTCCAGTGGAATAATTAACCTGGGTTACTGCTTTAGCAACATTTTGCTTCTCCTGTGTCTGAATACCTGGAAATTTCTGGAGTGTTTGGCATGTATTGTTTCATGTATACTGTGATATTAATTAGAACAGTATCATTTGTACTTGAAATCAAACTCCAAGGTTTTAATCTATCCCAAGCTTAAGTATTCACACTTGTCTAAAGAGAATTTAATTTATGTCCAGTCTGAAACAGGACAAGTGATTTCAGATACTTTTGTTGAGAGACTGATGTATGGAGAAAGATTCATTGTGAACGGTGGGGTCTGCTTATTTTCCAACAATGGAATAGCTCAGCTCTGCGTACTTTTGGCATGGTACTAATTGTATTGGGATTCCATTCATTCTTGCTTATTTTTTAATTTATTATACTGAGTCTTGCACAAAGTCAGTGGGTTTGTCTGGGGGTGATAGGGAAAATCAAAAGAAAGCTTGACAAAATTAAGGGAAGTGCTGAGTTAATCATCTCTGATGAGCAGCTTTGAGATACCAGGTGCATTTGAAAGTCGAATTCACTGAGACCAAGTGAAATAGCTTTACTGTTTGGTACATTTGTTATGTGCACTTCCATTTGCCAGCATCAGTTGTCATAATCCGACTGCCAGTATAGAGCAGAAGACCATTAGGAGGAAGCCAACAGTAAATGCAGCAGTGGAGGAGGTGGCTGGGCATCCCAGGAGACATACCCTCTTAAGAGCAGGGGTGAAGCCATCCCTCCCCACAGGGCTTCAGAGCCCTCCTTGCCCGTGACAGAGCCTCCATGCAGAACATGACTACATTCTTAAAAGACCCATTTTTTGGCAAAGAAGGGGAAGCAGGCAGTGGTCACACAGAGAGATGGAGGCTGTGTGAGAGAGTCCAAGGGCTGCATGTATCTTCCCACCACCTCTGCTTAATGCTCAGGTTTACAGCCATTGGGTGACTTTGGGTTAACAGCTGTGTGTTTGATGTGAGCCGATCTTTGTGGAGCACCGCTTTACTCTGATGCTGTTCAAACTGTCTTACAGGCATGGGGCTGTGGGAGGGTAAGAGACAGAGGAACTGCAGGCTTGTTCTGCTGCTTGGATCTGGGCTACACTCAGGAACTGCAACATTTCCCTAGAGATAAAATTAATAGAGCCAAGCTGGAGAGTCCAGCTATACAGAGTGTGCATTCAACAGATGTTTAGTTTGTTGGGTCAGATGATTATCATGAAAACTTCCATAAATGTATTGAAATAATTTAAATTATTTAATATCTTAACCTCTGTAAGAAAGTTTCTGGAGGTTTCTCAGGAATTGCTGTGTGGCTCTTCAGGCGCTGACATCTTACTGTATTGTTGCCATTTGGCCTATTTTTAGAGATGACAAAGGGCACACAGAAACCAAATGGCCCATACATTTCCATCAGATTTGTAACATTCTTCTTGACAACTGAAGTCCAAAAATAAAAGATCAGGGAAAGTCTGATCCTTTCCAGAGAGGCATTTTATAAAGTCAAGCTTGAAGGACAGTGTAAAACATATGGCTGATTTCGATCTGTATTATACATGTCCTGCAATGACATTAGCTTTGATCTGGAAGCCACTACCTGAGCTGGTAGGCCTTATATGTCACCCACCTCCATAAGCTTTCATAGTGACTCACAGACCAAGTCTGGCCTGCTTTGCTGGAGGGGAATTGCTAGCCCTTCTCTGCTATCCACTGGGGTTTTCTGTTTCCTTGGAAAAAGGCCTGAGCTTGATCAGTAGGTTAAATTTGAAAGTGTGTGGTTGGGTGGATCCGCTGGAGGGAAGGAATGCCATCCAGAGGGACCTTGA
>JBAFWW010065355.1:0-15593 GCA_036873685.1 Agapornis canus | reverse complement strand
AATTTTTCCACAAAAAGAAAAAAAAATTATATATTTTTTTTAAACTTTTTTATGATAGAATAAAAAAAAATTTTTTTTTTTTTTTTTTTTTTTTTTAGGATAAATAGGTCCTTGTCCCTGATGGGATATTAACTCCAGAACCTCCAATACTTCTGAGCTTCATTTAGTTTCTACTTAACCCACATTGCTCTGCCTGAGTCTGACTGGCAAAGTAGGTGTCTTCTGCATATCCCAATAATTATCCACTCATCTTACTAACTACTCTTGCATGCTCTTTCTCTCTTCCATCAGAACTCTAATACTTTATACAAATAAATAGTAACACAGAGAAAGAGAGGGCATAGCTCCAGATGCAGTTGAAGATGGGACACTGAGATTCAGCTCCATACTCAATGCTCATTTCTACCCGCTAGGAATCTCGGCAAGGATAGCTGAAACAGCCTTGGGAACACAGCATTCATCTTGGACTCTGGCTACTGTCAGTGCAAATGAGGCAGGTTTGGAGTGCAGCCTCTGTGATCCCAAGGGTCTGACATGTCTCTCAGGGCTGTCTCCCTAGAAACTGAGGCAGGATAAGGGTAAAAAGGAACTGAAATTAGAAATTACTTAGTGAGATAGGAAGTTTGTGAAGAAGGGAGGAAAAAGCCTTCTCCTATGGGAAATGCTGCATCCCTTGGGGGCACTGTGAACGTTTGATTTCAAACTCCAGATTGATTTGATTTCAACTTTCTGTCCAGGCACTTCATTTAATAGAATCTAAAAAGAACTGACCCTGCAGGACTCGCATAGGTCACATCCTAAGTCTGCTTTCTTTTCTGGCTTTTTCTGAACATTTTCAGGTCCTGATCCAGTGAGATTCTGAGCTAGTTCCTTGAGAAGCTCTAAGCTCTTTGAACATACACTGCAGTCAACAAAAGCAAAAGCACTCAGTATCTCTCAGGAACAGTCTCTTATACTTTAAGGGCTGCAATCATTTCAAAGCATAAGGGAGTTATGTATTTAGTTCACCTGCATATTGATGCAGAACATAGACATTAAGTATAAGGCAGCTAAAGGTAATTATTCTGATCATTAAAAATTCTAATCAGAATAACTTTGAATTTAGTATTATGCTACAGATACAAGACACAATCACAGAACTAGTCACCTTCCCATTTCCAAGGAGACCTGTATATTTTGAATCACTAAGTACTACCCTTCAGCTACTTTGTGCAATGCTTAAAGCACACAGAAAAAAAATGGTTTGATTACACATACAAACAGGAAATCTTGCAAAATGTAAAAGCAGTATTGCAGTGACATTTCCTTCTCTGTAAGGACAGGGAAGCAATTTCTCATAAAAACAGCCAACCACTTTCAGCTTAAATAGTTTTAATTAGAGAGGAAGGAAAATTAGAATCTTGGCTTTAAACACACCTCTTTTCAGGTGGCCTTTTATAAATGTATTTAATTATGACTGATTTACCCAACTACATCCTTCCTTTTGGTACTGCAATCTGCTTTTGGGTTGCTCTAGACCAAGTACCTACTGAATGATAAATCAGAGGTTAAAAATCTGTTCTGCCCATCAGGGGATATAATGCAGGACAAAGCTGCCCGCTCATGGCAATGTTCTGTAATGATGACCTTCACAGGGTTAAGCAATCAGTACCAGACAAGGATCTGACTAGCTATTGACTTAAGACAGGTGTCATACTATGCAATTTGCATCACTCTACTGTGGCATGCTTGAGGGAGAGTGACATGCCCAGAACCTTATTTTCCCCTCTTTCGTATATTAGTTTGGAAAGCAGGGGAAGGAAAGGGGAGATAGGGGGGAGGGAAGCATGCTCTTGCCCACTGAAACTCAGCTGAAAGGCTAGCCATATCATGTGATGGTTATCTAATTGATTCAAAAGTCACCTTCCTTATACAGAGTCTTCTAGCTTCCCAGAAACATACTGTTGCAGTCTCCTCTCATTTATGTTTTTTTCAGAGGCTTTTCTTTTAGTATATGAGAGGAATAAAATACCATACAAATTATTTCACTAAATCATTCTTTTTAAACCTCTGCTTTCCTTTTCATGTTTGTCTCTGACCTACTGTCAATCCCATTTACATGAAAAAACTACTGGAGCACGTCTCCTGTATCAGCATTCATTAGCGGCTCCAAGTGCCTGGCACACAACAGGGGTTTTGCCTACTATGCAGTTTGGGGATGTTCTCGTCAGAAATAGGAGCAGATAATGAGGAAGAGCACTAATCTATACCATTTCTGTCACCAGAGCTCTTGTTTACTTCAGCAAGCAGTAATGGGGAAGTATTTTCACATGCCAGCCTTCCTCCTGCAGTTTCTGTAGTCAAAGACATTTTAAGGTCTGTTTTCTCTGTTGTCTGCTGTTACTTATTGCCCTTCCCCCATCCTGTGCCACACACAGCAACGTGCTCTGAGCAATGAAATTTAAAGTTGCATTCCTGTACACTTGTGTTTCAGGAAAGCCAACTATGCGTAGTAAGTTTGGCAGGACTCAGCCTGAAATGACTACTCCAAGGACCAGTGTGAAAGAGTGTTATCTGCTGAAAATGAAAGGTAATTGTACTCAGGATTCCTGGAAGTTTCTGTAGAAGTCAGGTTGTCCAACTGGCAGAATTATCAAATAGATTCCTCTGTAGATAACATCTGCCTAGCCACTGGCGTGTGGCTCTGCTGCAGGAACCCGTACAGACATCAGCCTTCTCTATTTAAAACATTTGAAAATTGTAAGAATCTCCAAAGGAAAATTTTCTGAATCAAATTATTTTTTCTTACTGCAGTTCCTATACTTGCCTCCCTCCTATGTTAGCTTCCAGCCAAAGGCTCACCCACTATGCTTTCATCCTGTTTGCAACTCAGCACCTAGCAAAAACTTCTAGGACACCATGTTTCTCAGCTGTCATTATAATTTGACAGCATTTTACACATCATATAGCTATATATATACACACAATGCATATAGAGCTATATATAGCTGCATATACACACACACAATATAGCTATATATAGTTACATATATACACATAATATATAGCTATATATACTATATACAGTGATATATATAACACAATATTATCCCAAACTGGAAGACTTCTGATGAAACATTCATTTGCTGAATTTAATTCCTTTTCCAGATCAGGCTGTGACCCTTTGCACATGTGCCATAGGAGGTTATCCGAGCACTATTTTTAAATGCCATGAAATAATTCCATAGTTAAAAACAAAACTTAAAAAAAATCTTTGTTTAGGTAGGTGTCACAGTCCTACCAGGGCAACAGGCTAACATCTGAGCCATGCGGCTCCAGAACTGTATATTGTGCAATACTTAAGTTTGTCACAGGAATGATTTGAGGGGAAATAAATTTAAAATTTGGCCTTTAAAAGTTCTCATTGATGGTAACAGATTTTGCTACTAATCATGGCTTATGTAGAAATTCATAAAGCCAGAGCAAAAGTATGACAAGAATTTCCATTTGACCTAACCAGAACCATTGGAAATAATGTATTAAACCAAAAAGATCTGAGAGACCTCCCAGTTTTTCAGGATGTAGTAAAAATTAAACAGCACCAGTGAAATTTACATCCCAGCACTGCCTAAGGAGAGATTCAGAGATATCCAGGATTGCAGAAGTCTCTGCACAAAGCACGTTCAAGAACCTAATCCAAACAAGTACCGTAGAAGGCTGACATGAAATCTTCAGTTCTAGTTAACAGACGCATGAACCACACTTGACAGGGAGCAAACACATGAGTAAAAAATGCAGTTGAGATGATGTGCCAAGTCTGACCATCACAAGGATGTTAAACATGGAATATGCATGAAGAAATAGTTTGCATTTACTCCTTACTAAGATAAAAAATTCTGACCACTACATGAGACTTGCATGTCTAATTTCTTTCTGAGACCAGCGGAGGACTGTATATCCAAATACTCTTTATTAGATGGATTAATTTGCCAAAACTTTCCCATTAAACTTTTTTTCTTTATCATAAAAAGCTGACAAAATGGAATCCACTTGAAAAACAAACAAACAAAAAACAAACAAACAAAAAAACCAAAACAACCAAATTTGGGAAAATTTAAAAAGCAGTCTTCAAAAAAAGTAGAGCTGAAAGTATTTGAATTTATAATGTGGATCTTGGCAACCTCTGTTTTCAAATTAATACTGGGAGGGAGAAAATGAGGGAGGTATTTCTTTAAGAGACTGCTCTATACAGATGGGAGTTGTAGAACCATGGGCTATGTAGTATTCTAACATGTTTTGGTTTATTCATGGTACTTAAGAATAAAAAAATAAAGATGTGTGAAAAATGTATACTTTCAGTGCATCCTGATTCTTTTATTACTTCCTATACATTTCCCCTTTCTTAATCACAGGTGACCTTTACATAGTGCTGCTTCACAGTTACATTTGGCTGAATATCCTCAACTAGCTTCCTCCCCAGGCTTTCCATGCACTTTCTCTGTGGTTCCTGGAAAAATAGATGGGCTGTAAAATATTCCCAAGCCTTAGGAAAGTCTTGTTTCACATTCACAAGTGGGTTTTCCTTAACTGAGATAGATAATCACTAAGCCACTTAGTCCAAACAGCCTGTCAGCCCTGTTAAAGATACTGACCCCAGAATATATAATGCTAAAGAAAATGCATACATGTACTTCTGAAAAGGCTTCAAAGTAGATACTCACACAATCTGTTCACATGTCACCAGTAAGGTGAAGGAGAAAACAGCTATCCAACGTACCAATTGTTTCAACTTGTCTGCTAAATTTACTTCCCCTACCCATCATGTTGGGGAGAAACCAGAGAAAAAGGTAAAAGGATTCTGCACAACTGGTCCTGGTTTCTACCCTTCTGGCAGACTGTCTTGCTTTGCTACCTCAGCTTTCACTACAAAAAGACAAATCCTGACAAGCAAGGCTGTCGGGGGGGCTTCCCTGTGGCTTTTCACAGCAAGGTCAGAGAAGCATAGTTAGTGTTAGTGTTTAACAGTCAGTTCTTAATTGGACAACTCTACTGCAAAGCAGTGAAGTAAGCAAGTTAAGCACTAACACCAAAAACGGCACAGTACAGCATAAAACAGGTCCCACTGAGAAGGAGAGCTGCAAATCTGAATCACAAAGCAAGTGGAGGAGAGGCACACCCAGACATCTAAGGAGGATTTCTAGGCCACTGAAGCCATAGAGTGTGGAACTGCCAGTGTCTTTGACTTGTTGAAGTCAGTGGGAGTTGTCTATGTGTAAGGATTATTACAGCTCAGCAGGCCTTTAAAACAATTTGAGCTTTACTACAACAAAGACTTGCACCCTTTAGGAGTGTCATATTGAAACATCATTGAGCGTTTGACTCCCATTTGTCTAGCTTGTGCACAACAGATACTGGCAAATTATCACTTCTTGCCATTTTTGAAGCCGTCCGCTTTACAACACTTTTATGTTCTTTATGAAGCTGGCTCTCCCATCCTTTACTGTACTCCACTCTTCTGTAGCAAGAATGTCAGAAATTATATGCTTAATAAATTTTCCTTGTCAAATTGTCCTCTTAACACCAAGCAGCTGATTTATATTTTTTTTAATATATTCCTCTAAAATAACATTCTTAACATTTTGTAGATCAATTCCAGCACACTAGAATGGATTTCAGAAGTGACTGTCAGTGTGAAAAATTAGCCTTACTTACTGTGCTTTCTGCACTGGTAAGGCAAGCTTGACAGGTGCATCATCAGCAAGCATCCAACGATTCCTGTGATTAAACACTCCAGTTCACATCAGAGCAGATGAAAGGATTTAAAGACTTACATTCTTAATTTATCTTTTTTTTTTTTTCACCCCTAATGAACTAACTTTAAATATTTAATGATTCTCAGAAAGCTTTTGACTATGTATTTTTTTTCTAAATGGTATGTTAAGAAAAAACTTCCCAAACTATTCCATTTCTTTCTCATGTGACCTCTTACCTACCCAACGAAAAAGCTTATTTAAGGTCTACAAACAACATTAGGTAGAATAAAAATTCAAATCAGCATTGCCAAGTTTTCCCAAAGGAATATCCTTAAAAATAATATAGCGGCATGTTGGTTTTGGTAATGCAGACAAACAGCAATAAAAACAAAAAAACAAAACCTAAGAGAAGCTGACAGATGTTTTTTCTCTTGTATATTCTAGACTTCCTTAGTTACACTACATTATATAAAAGAGTTAGTAAATTATGCAGCTGTATAGAACTGTTCCTCATGCACTGTAAGACGAAGCATTTCCTTTGATCCATTTTCAATTCTAAGGTATAAACTGATCAACTGTAAAGTGATTTCCCCTTCCCCTGTGTTAAAGGTATTGCATCTGCAGCCAAAGAATTAGGATCTAACCTGAATCTCTCAAAAAAAGAGTGAAAATATTGATCAATGTTAATAACTAAAGACTGGGTCCTTCCAGTTCAATATAATCTATCTGTCAGGATAAGAATACTTTATAAGACAAATAAAAATCCTGTCACTGGTACACATACTGAGACATTGGTGCCAGTACCAAACAAAAATAATTATTCCCCTGCTGAACAGTATTTCTGCACAAGCCAAGTTATCAAATTGAATCATTTCAATGCTACTGAAAAGAGCAGGAGTAAAGCCCATATATGAGACACAATCATTTTTACGCAAGACAGCCTAATTTAAAAATAGAAGTATATAATAAAATAAACTTGTATACTAAAAACAGTGCCCAAGCAATTGTCACATGGAAGCTCCCACAAATAGGATATCCCAGAAACCACATCATTCTGCTGCAAAATGCCTCACTAAAATCAATGGTGCAACCCTTCTCCCAGTTTGAAAAGGAATTTGAACAGTAAAAATCATGACTTGGCAATACTGTATATTAAGATGAAATGAAAAGTAAAACATGTTGCCAAAATTGTTTGCCCACAGCCGCTCCTCAGAGTTTATGTAGGCACACATTCAGTTAGGAGAACCTGGCTTTCTTTCAGTCTATCCTTCTACATATTGAACAAGCAAGGAAATAGCAATGTCCCACCATGCATAAAACCTGCCTAGCACCTCTGAGCTTGCACTAGGTGAGAAAACCCCAGGTCTTGCCCATAGGATAGCAACATCCAGGAACCAGGTAATGGAGAAAACAGAAGGTTGAAACAAATACCAGAATTTGGCCCACACCAAATCTTTTGGGAGGACAGGAGACTAACCTACTTTCCCTCCTGTTGGCACATCCCAACATGGCATACACACTCAGCACTACATGGCATAGTGATCTATGATTTCCTCCCTACACTGCAGCTGGTTCACTACCAGGCTGGACAGGAGAGAACATTTCACACGGTGCAAAGTAACTTGTGCCAAATATATTACGCCACTAGAAAAGCACAGCAGATGGGCCAGAGCATCTGCTTTGCAGTATGCATAGACTACAGCTTAAGTTCAGTGCACTCGATCTCTTCAGGCTTCCTCCTCTGTTTTACAGGAAGTTTTGAGATGTGATGGTTATTATGTACCTTGAGAATCAAGGCTCAGAGTCTGCACAAACTTTTCTCAATACCTTCAGCTCTCTCTCAAGTCCAGCTCAGACAGAAAGCAGAATTAGGGTGAAGAAATACAATAGAAAGAGCACCCATGCTTTGAAAGAAGCAGCATACTAAAGAGGTACAGCATATTTTCCTCACATAATTACTTTTCTTTCATAGCTTTCTTCTTTTCAATAAAATAGAGGATATGCATTCTGCCAGAGTAATTAAATTTCATTTAATAAAACATTTAGGGCTTCATTTTGAAGGGGAAAGAAAAGGAAGATGGGGGGAAAGGAACAACACTGTTTTCACAAAGGTAAAGTCAAACACACAATAGCAGCTGAATGTTTTTCAAACCCCAATCCCACCAGGAGCTCCAAATATCTACAATCTCCCACAGACATGCAGTATTTGCCACAGTCTGTACTCAAGTTTTCATCTGCTGACAGACCCGAAACAGATCTGTGCTCCCCAAAAGCAAGCTGCAAATGCAAAGACAAAAAATTGTATGCCACAGACCATCATCCAATCTAATGATTTGGCTGAGATGATGCAACATTCCAGCAGAAAACCAGCATTTAATTGGGCTGACATGAGCATTATAACCAGAAATAAAAGGAAAATTCAAACAAATGCCACCTATGGGTATAATCTTTGCTTAACAAATAGCAATTTTAATAGTACAGGTAGTTTGTCAAAATGATATCACCTATATCAAAAACAAAGGAAGAAAAACTAGAGTAATACTCCAGAAAAGCACTTTTTCCAGGGACAAAGCCTGGAAAAACCTGTAAAAGAAAAACAGAGATTAGTGGTCAAGTCATCCCAAATGATCTTGGATTCAAGCACTAAGGAAGGGATGAGAAAGGCTCAATAAAGAAGGCAGCAGGAATCAAGCTCCTGAAATGATTTATCTGATTTATACCATATTCACATCTAAAAAAACCTATGGGAAAGAGGTTGGCAAAAATTTCACCCATATTAAATGGGATGGTGGCTAACTGTGGCACACAGGCTGTAGGCATTCTTACTCTAAACTACAGGGAAATACAAGGTGAATCTACCCTTGGCTTCCCTGTTTTCAGGCTCAAAGACTAGATTTTATCCACAACTTCAATCTCATGTGAGCTACAAAGCAGACTCCTCAAAAACCACCCCTTTCCTCAGCATTTCTTGGTCCCCCAAATCTCTTGCAGAAATGATTAGGTTGAAGAGGTTACTTTAGTCCCTATCATAAGGCTCTTTGATCCCTATTGCTGTCCCTTCTCTCTCCCATTTCTCAACGTCAGATCTTACTCCCTAAGCAGTGCACAAATGAGTGACAACTTCAGAGCAAACTAAAAAAATCCGGGCTGAGTTCACAACAAAAAAGTACCTTGCTCTGAGATAGAGTCAGGCCCTGAAATTACAGACAGTAACAGCTTACAGAGAAGGTGGGTGGAGAAGCTGAACAAGGACAGAGGGAAGCTGTGGATGCAGCAGAGCACCTTGGACTTGATTTTCTTATCAGGTAACACCCCTGTCCTCAGAGGAGTTACCCTCGACTTATAATTGTGCAAAAAGGAATTGGATCCTTTAGCACTGGCAAGTTTCAACAAGCAAAGATAGAGGAGGTGCTCAGAAGCAACAGTATTTTCTATATTCAGTATCCAAGCAACCTGATGAGGAGCACCTACTGTGCTGCTTTTAATACACAAAGACTGCAGGTAGGGAAGAAAAGAAGCCAACCTGACAAGATAGCAGGACCAAAGTGTTAGGAACCCAAATGAGTACCTGAATTCACCTGATAAACAGATGACAAGCTCTAAAAAGTAAACACCCTTAAAAAATACTGAGGTAAACAATCCCAATTCATTGATTGCTTATACAATAACATTACATGCTCTGTTCTCTTGGAGACCATGTAGCTTGAGTCCTCAGAGTCTGACACCTTCCTTCCCTCCACTGTGTGTTCTGCAGGCACAGGACCAGCACTCCTGGACTCACACTCCATTCTCAGATTCATTTACTCTGCTCTTGTGTGTTCACAAATTTCTGTATGGATTATGGATATTTCATATTCATACAAAACATGAATATTTAGATGGAATGCAAAAAAGACAGCTGTTCATATTCTAAATATGAAAATCCCATCCATTTTCACAGTTACTGTTCTGTCAGGTACATATGACTTAAACAGATTCTTTTAAGTTCCTCATGATAAATTAGAAATGGGCACCTATGCATTTATCTAGGTCCCACTGTCATAAAATGCAAGTTACTTTACTATTACAAGAGTGTGAGTTTGTAATTTTCCTTAAATCATCCACAGCTGTAAGTGTCAATTCTCATTTTGCACAGATGCAAATGAATCAATTGTCACAGGAGACAGTCATGATTCCATGTACAAATTATTTGTTTCTATAAAATATAGAAAAATTTTGAGCATATAGATTTAGTGTTCCAGTGGTGCCCCTATGAAAACAGAGGACAAGATCATTATTTCTCTGAATAGTGAAAAAATATAATCTCTTTTTATAAAAAAATATTGATACACTGCATTTAGGCTTTCTTGTATTTGTGAAATGGATCAAATAATCAGATCACTGAAGGGGGTGGAGGCAAAGACCACTATGTCAGGTTGGACTCGCTATCCATCATGCCTGATGTCTCATGCAAAGCAATAAATCCTTCATGATTAAATAAGGTATTTTCTACCTTCTGTAAAACAAAACAAATCTTCAAGACCCCAGTGCACCAACCCAGCTGGAAAAATGTTGTGTTCTACCTTTGAGAGAACAGAACTAGATTAGATTTTGGACCATTTAAATTCTCTGAACACTTTACTCTGACCTTGTGTTAGTCTTAGTAACTTAAAATTTACCCATTTTCCCCTCTTATATTCTTCAGTTTCAAAAACATCAGCTCTTTGAAGCTTATCAGCAGTCACTGAATCAAAACATAACAATTCAATATGCTCTCTCTTTCTGGCCTGAAAGAACTTTCTCATTTGTGACAGTTTTGCTAATCCAGGAAATTTAGCCACTGGTCTCAGATCTTTCAGGATCACTGTTGCAGAATACAAACTGATGTCTCAACTGTCACACTGTAGAGCAATGTCCCTTCTTTTAAACCCTCAAACCTAAATTATTTTCATGAACTCAGCAGTTCATGCCTAGTAAGTAATTACTCATAGTCTATTCTGCCAAAAGCTCATGGTGAAGGCCTGGAAAAATTCCAAGCTGAGAAAACAAAAGCATTTCCCTTATAATACAGTGAAACATTTGTCACCAAAGCTCCTCATTTCCTCTAATGAGGTTTCGAGTTAAAAGGTGTCAGTTTGACACCATATGCAAAGCTGCTAGGTACCTAGATTGGAAGTTAGCACTTTTATTCCCTACAGACACAAGAAGTACACATGAAGGTTAGAACAGATGGTTGGGAAGTCAGGAAACGTATGCTTTTATCTGGACACCTTCACACTAAGGAAACAAAAGAAATTACCTTTCCTCTATCTGTTGATACCACTCTTTGTTTCATATGGTTTCAAGTTTGGCAGAGGAGAGTTCATTCTTTTTACTTTCCTGCTTTTCCACAATAAACTGGTTCCACCACTTGAGGCAAACTGAGTGAGCCCTATTCTTTCTCTATCATGAGCAACCAGAAAAGGAGCTCTGCAGTTACATGTAATGCTTCATGAAACTCTTTAGCTGCTTTACAATTGTAAACAGATAAAAATGGGAGCATATGAGTTAGATATTTTACCAGTTACTCCTTTATGAATTTTAACTGCTCAAACGCCAATTTACAGAGAGGCTCAAAAGACATATAAACCTTCTACTGGGACAGAAATAGTGCAAATAAAGAAGGGAGATTTCAATTTTTGTCAGTCATAAACATATTAACTTGAACAAGAAAAATTTAAAAAATGAGTCTTCAAATTAAACATTATTATTCTTGACTGAACAGTTCAGGTCAGCTCTTCTTACAAAATGTCAACATTTTGAATGCTTTGAATTCTACCTGGTTCTGCCTTCCAGTGGAAACTTCAGCTGGACAGAAGCCTCTGTTCACCAGGAACGTATTATGTGAAAGATGTTATAAAGCCTAAATGCAGCAGGGTACACTGAGATCCAAAGAAAAGTACATCCCAAATCCTCATGACATGAATATCTGCCATAGGGGGGATTGCTGTGATGATACTAAACTGGGGAAAGATTTCTTGTATCTTTTTGCCACAGCTTTTAGGAAACTGCATGCCTCTGACAGCAGTAATTATGACTCATACACATACACTACAACCATGGGACAAAGATCAAAATGATTTGAAAGTCCCAAGATCGTTTAATTAAACTGTAGCTCTTTCCTGAATTTTAAATGTTTCTGAAAGTCACTTCATGACTCAATTATCAATGCTCTGCTCTGGTTTTTCTGCTGTCTGAAGAGCAAAAACTAAAGAAAAATATTACTCACAATGTGTTACTCATCAGTATCTGGAGGAAAAAATTCTATTGATCACATTTTGCTGTTACTACAACATGAGTAGCTGTGACATTTCATTCACAGTTGTACAGAAACAGACTTTGTGATTCTGAGGACTTCTGAGTACAAGCTGGTTAAGAATCTTAAAAAATACATGTAGAAGAGTGCACGTTTCTCATGCAGAAATAAGTTTCTGGATGAAGGGTGTTCTGCCTTCATTCAAAAATATGTTTTACTAGCTAAACCCCAAATGAATTGTTCACAATATTTTTTGAGGATTTATTCCCCAGAAAAAGTCATGCCTTTCAATTTTTCATTGCTGCCTTTTGAGAAACTAAAGGTAAATTAAAAGTATTCCCTCTGATGCATTAAGGTAGAGTATGATTCTTTATGCTCCAGTTACTGGAAAGATCAGAGTTGTGGAAATAACTGAACTTAAAAAATGCAATGAAATATACAGTTCCTTTAGCTCCATAATCTGGGCAGTTTTTCCAAAATCACTAGCTTCAAAAGCTTCTAAGATCCTAAGAAGAACAGAAGATGATACTAAGAGAAGACTGTTTTAATAAGCTGCAGTGGAGCTATTATGCCCACATCTTTCTGCAGACTTACTTGCTTGACAGGTTAATTCTTGATGCCTTCCTTAAGAAAAGAGCTTATTACACAGTAACCAAACAGACACAAACCTAAGAGCAAAAGAAAAAAAATAGAAGAATTGTAAAAGAATATGGAAGAAATGCAGTTCTTGCTGAACACTGGTCATGCAAACAAGCTGTTCTAACAAAAAGTGGTTGGGGGGAACTTCCTTCTCCCTCACTTATTTCTGCCTAACATGACAATGCCTATCTGAATTGCTCATTCTAGTCTACAGCTAAAACAGTTACTGCTTTATTCTGAATTCACTGTTTAAAGAATATGTGCTGGGTATAATACAGATCTGTAAATAACTCACTGTTCTTTTTTCATCCACTGAGACACTTTGAAAAAATAATGAAAAGTTAGACTTAAAGAATGCAGAATAGCTGAAAATCACTCCTCTGTGGAGTAAAGGGAAGCTTTACGAGGTACAAAGGTAAAGATCAAGCAGGCAGAAAAATGCTATATATGGACTTACTGAGACAAACCCCAACTGTTAAACTGGAAAAGCTGCCTGACAGTATGTTAGTTGGACAAGAATTTTGGGGTATTTATCAAAAATAAAACTGAAAAACTGCTGAGGGTGAACACAGACCATAAGGTAATCAAAAGTATGCAGCAACATTCCCACAAGCAAAGAGCCATGATTCCAGGCTGCATAGGCAAAGCCCACTGCCACTCAGATGGCACATGAATCCTACTCCACATGACCCAGATCTGACAAAACTGACAATATCATATCATCAGTCACCAGTTCCCCAACACAACAGTGAGACAGAGAAAGGTTTCCTAAAATTAACAACAGAAATGAGTGAAAGGTTAATTTCTCTTTGCATGGGATATGAGGAACTAACACTGACCAAATAAAAGAAATACATTAAGCAGCTACAAAATGGTCCTTATAGGCATAATGTAGCTCAGCTATGCTAAACTTACAGGTTCAGTCTCTCAAAGAACTCGGCCATTTTATTCTGTGCTAGAAGAACATTCACAGGCAACTGGAAGACATGTTTCATTGTGTAGAATATCATACCTCAGTTGAAATGAAGAAAGATTAAGAGCACTAGATATATACAGCTTGACCAAATGAAGGCTAAAAGGCAACATGACTGCATAAAGTAATTATTTAAAATAAACACTACCAAAAAAAAATTAAATATAAATAGCACTAATGGAATGAGAACAAATATATAACTGAAATAGAAGGTAAAATTTTGAAAGCTATAAAAAACCATTTTCTGGGGAAGCAGCTGAAAAGCAGCCTGAAGGGGCTGAACTAGACAAAGACTTGGAATCACATACTATACCATAATTCTCTCACTAAATATTCCAGGAGATCCTCCTGCCTTTAGCACCCCGCAGCCTGTGACTGGTCACATTCACAAAAAAGTATAAAACCCCCAAACCTCAAAACCCAGAACACATGCATGAACTAGAGAAGAAAAAGAATCACTTTAAAACTGGACTTAAATTCTTGGCACATAAGTTCATGTGGTTTAAAAAGAAACTTGATTTTATGTTTCTTTTAGCAATGCATGTAGTATAAAGAAGGTACTCCTAAGACTATAATGAAAAATAGATATGAATGAAGCTGGAATAAAAATTCAATCATTTCTTATGTACCCAGGCACCAAAATAGCATTTGTTAGTGCTCTTTTTCAATACAGTATCAGATCATAACAGCAAAGAGCTGCAGCTACTAATACACCCTATAGGATAATGAGGAATAGTGTCTAACTTTCTTTTAAGGAATTAAATCCCTCTATATACTTATATATTATATACCACATATAAGCATATAGTGTTAATCATATTGTGAAAAATACTATGTATTGTGAAAATCTTCAAGAACTCCATGAACGGTAAATTTATCAATACAAGAACTGGTGATCCACAATACACAAAGCAAGTTGGTGGTATCACAGTGGCGATATTTCAAAAATCAAAGGGCATTTAATAATACTTGCTTCTTATAAGTAGACCTCACAAGTTTTTACAATGGCACTTTTGCTCTTTTGCAGAGCAGGAAACAGAGCTAAAGGTGTAAAGTGGATTCCTGAAAGAATTTACCAAAAGAATTTGTTTGCCTGTAGTCAAACAAAGATACACCATGCACAAGCTGTGCTCCTACTGTCAACCACAGGAAAAAAAAAAAACAGAGACGAAGGGAATGAAAATTATCATTGTCAGTCGTAAAGAAAGCACAGAGGGAGAAGTATGGTTAAGTTGCTGCAGACAAGAGCAGGTCAGAACACATTGTTCTTTTCAAGCCATGCTGTTCAGAAGGCTGTTGTGAAAAAGAAAACTTTCAACATATGACAGCCTTTTGGAGACTAGAAGTAGGTTTTTAAGTTGCTTTTTGGCCCGATTCATTATGAAACACAGTGTTCAATATTCTATGTACCTACAAGTCAAAAAGGGTCTTGGCTAAACAGATTTTTTGAAACCATACCATTCAAAACAGTATTTGACAGTTTCTGTTCTCATTTCAAAGAAAAAGAAATTGACTTTGAAAAAAGTGAAAAGTACTCTAAAGAAAACATAATTGTTATCCTTAGTCCTTTAGAAAACTAAGCTCTTCAGACCTCTTTCATGATTTTTTGGGTGCTTGATTCAACCCAGACTGGCTTGAAAATACTACTCTGTTTACAACTATAAATCTGTCACCTTTCATAAGCACTAAATTGACTTTAAAACTAAATAATTATAAAGAATGCTGTCACAAGACAGGCAGCAATATGTCCCACATGTCATAAAAACTGATCAGCCAACTTTTAAGCAGCATGGACAGACATGAGCCAAAATGCCTGATTAAAATATTCTATTGCAGTTCCACACCTCTTTCAGATACAAATTCCTCACCCCAAATCCTTTTCACAAAGAAAAAAGTATTTTTCTGAGAACCTGCCTTACAGCAAGACACTGAATAGGATTCAGAGGAAGTTATCTTGAACATTATAATGACCACG
>JBAFWW010065353.1:8374-19098 GCA_036873685.1 Agapornis canus | reverse complement strand
GGATGAAGCCTTGGGTGACATGGTTTAGTGTGAGGTGTCCATGCTTATGGCAGGGAGGATTGGAACTAGATGATATTAAGGTCCTTTCCAACCCTAACTATTCTATGATCCTATGATTTTTGGGTGATCATTCTGAACCTTAAAATCTCAACATGGTATTCATGGACCAAATGTAGCTGAAAATAATCCTTTCCTAGAGACAGAAACCAAGGCAGAGATGCTACTTCTTGAGTAAATTAATTATGTATGGGATTTTACAATTTTATTTTGTGACCTTTAAATCCATTTTTTTCAGTAAAAAATATTAGGGATGATGTCTATGGCTTTTTCTCCCTTCAGTATTTAAATAGCCACCTCCAGTGAAATCAGTTTAAGCTTGACTACAAATGGTATCCAGCACTGAAGGTGGGGTTTCCACGAAATTAGGCTTTTCTGTGATATGCAGACCCATATTTCCCATAACTCCTTAACTGCAACAAAGACAGAAGGATTTTGCTGTTAATCTCAGAAAAATGACAGCCATAAAAGATGTCAACTGATCTCACCAGTGCATCTAAAAAACCACCATTAGGCTGTTATCACTAGGAACAACACTGTGTGGGTCGTGCATGTGTAAATGATCACAAAATCACAGCTGGTATTTCTAATTCCGTCCAACCCAACAGATACATGTTCTCAGAAGTATCTATAATAATTACACAAACTAAATCAAACCCAAATACTGAATTGCCAACAGAAAGAATCTTTAATATTTGTCATACATAGCTATTGAACCATTTACTTTCCATCTGTGTACTTTCAAATTTTTCTTGTCACACATCCTAATCATTAATAATGCTCATAACCAGATACATGTTTACCCCACTTACATCCACCACTCCAGACCCTGCTGAGAGACTACACAAACTTGTTACTCTAGCATCCTTTCTACAGTGATTGCATGATAATTCAACTTAAAACTTCTTCAGGCATTAAATCAGAATATTACTCTGTATCACAAAGAACATTGCCATTGTGTAGTGGATGGAAAGAAATTGCTTTTTGAATAGATGCTTTTTCTTTCACTGGTTTGCCATCACATGATGAAAAGCATCACTTTTCTCACATATTGCATTTCAAGACAGACTCCATTCAGATAACATGCAATGGTTACAATTACAGCTTTAAATCCAGAGTGGAGTTAGTCTTCTTACAATTAATGTCATTCACAAGAATTTTTACAATAGTGACAGGGAGAAAACTTCTTTTCTAATGTAGCAATCCCCATTGCAGCATTTCATCTTTCCACAGACAGAACATAGACGCTTTTCAGCACCAGAGGGACATGAAGATTTCTATAAAGCCTTACGCAGACAAGAAGAGGAATTCAAAGCTGGGCAGATGGAAAGAAAAGGTAAAAAGTTGTAGCAGTGTGTACCAATTCAATTGCTAGAGCTCTGTTTATATTAAATGCAACCCTGTGAGCAATTGACTCATGAATAGCTCTCATATGCAGAAGGTAATTAACAGAAAAAGCAGGCTGAACATAAATTTTTTCATAATTCAAGCTTTTTGCTCAATGCTGTGTAGAATTAATGCAGTTTATTTTGCTTACATTCATAATTCAGTTTCTTGAAAACTAATTTTTAAAATAGCTTTTAAATCATATACCAAGCAGCCTGTTCTATGAAGATATATATGATAGTATGGGGCATAGATTCTACAAGTACCTTTGAAATACTCATATCATCTGTGGTATCTGATATACACATACTCTGCATATTATACACCTATATTTATATATAGACTTGTAAAAACAAACACATAATTTTGTCTTGTTTTCTCCAAGTCATAGTCAGAAGATGGGCAATCACAGGATGAACTAAAGCTCAACCTCCATGTGACTCACTCCAGCTGCTATTAGCCATAGAGCACAATTCTACCCTGAGATATTCATGCAGGTATCCTAAAAGCACTAGGAGTCACTAAGGTTGGCCATAGGACTGTATCTGTAACTAAAACTGAGAACTAAAATTATTCTGCGGGTTAGATTGCTTACATTTTTCTCTCCATGTATGTTCATTCCACTAGGCAGGGAGAAGGCTCTTGTTTAGCACCTCTAAATAAAGATGCTGAATAACTGACAGTTTATTTATGAAATATTGTATCATTTGGTGTAACTACAGCTGGCACAAAAATGCCTTAAACATATGTGATTGTTTGCAAACCTGTCCAGTGAAGGTGAAAACAGTAATGTTTTTTGTCTAACCTTTTGCACTTGAAAATGTTGGATATAAATCACAAAGTTTTGCAAGCTATATTTTTTCAAACACTCTGCTTAAAATATGCATAGAAAATATGCATTATGTTATAAGTACACACATAAGCAGTTTACACTGTATTGCCTGTTTTGTAAGTGGGAGTTGATCTTACAAGCACTTAAGATGCATTTCCATAAGGCAGCAGGACTCCATCTCTGTGGTTACTTAAAAGTGGCTTTAGAGCTAAGCTGAAAAGCAAATTGATAAACCACAAATAAACCACTCACTTTAGAAATGTATTAAGGGACAAGTTAAGTGCAAAACAGTTAGGGAGGCTGAGAGGCAAACTCCACCTCTGCCCAACACTGGGGCAGGGCACACAAACATGCTCTTGCCTGCTGAGCAGACGAGCTCCACTCTGCTTTGCTTAACCCAGCTATCTGCCTGTATCCCATCTGCTGCACCAACGTTGTCACATACAAGCCTGACACCAGCCAAATGAGAGGGTTAGTGTCCCTCCTGCATGGCTGCTAGAATCACCTGCTGGCAGAGCAGATGGGATTTGTTGACAGATTGAACCTACGTAGGCTACCTGCCTGACAAAGCTGGGTTTGAAGGGGTTCAGAGGCCATCTGAGCATAAAGCTGTGCATTAGCCTGCAGCACTGTGTACAGAGACTTGCTTCTGAGCAATTCCTATGTGAAAGACGTGATTTTTCCCATGGTCACATATCAAATGACTGACAGAGTGGGAAACAGAATTCAGGAGTCCCAGATCAAAGTATCCTAATTTATAACTAATAGAGACAGAAAGCCACAATGGGAGATGAGGCTGTCTCTGTCAGTCTTCAGGGAAAGAATCCTGCTGTCAAGGAGAAGTATTTCACTATTCAGTGTAAGTTTGATTTCTAAATGAACAGACATTCTTAGAAATGATTACTTAAGACTCCCTCAATATTTGCACATCTTCTGTCTCCATGTTTCTAGCAGTTCAGCACATCATTAGAGCACTGTTGATTTTAATGACTGGTTGCCAGAAAATGGTGCAACTAGAATAAAATGGGGAGCTGGCTACGCTGAGTAAGCTACTGTCATTTACTCTCAGGGTGGACATGCCGTCACAAGCACAGAAGGTATCCACAAGTTCAAGCTGTCTTCTTCCCTTAATTTTCCATATCAGTGCTTTGTTTTTAACATTATTCAGACACCTCATGCCACAGCAGTAATTCTGAAATGTAAAAGTCAGCATTTCCACGGTACAAAAGCCAAAATCCATTTAGGAAACAAAATGTCTTCCACTCAAATAAAAACAATGCTGTGAACTACAGCAATCAGAGTTGGAAGAACTGAAAGCTAGTTTTTAACCTATAATGTAGAGAATCAAAGAACTAACTACTTATGTGAACAGGAGGTATGGATTTCATGTATCTATACATCAGAATGTAAATGCATGCTGCAATTATAGTTTTATGCATATTAGCATTTAATAACGTGCTATTTAATTTATGTACATAAACTATATTGTACTATATAGTACCATATTTTCATGACAGCCCTCTCTTAAGCAGATCCTACTTTCTTTATCATGAATGGAGACATAAAATACAGATGAACTTGTGAACCCATTTTACTGCAGAATTCATAACCACTGTTAGAGGGGGGGGAAAAGACCCCAACCAATATGGACAGTCAAGACCCAGTGTCCTGAGAAGCTTCTCTGATCAACAAATAAGAAAGCAGTTGTGAGGCAATAAAATGCTACATAAATCTTCCAAGAAACAGATAAGAAAATGAGCAAGGTCATAAATCCTTAATATTCAACTCATCTCAACCCCACTGAAGAAACACATTTTTTTAAGTGTTTAGTTATTTTTTAACTACAGCTAACCAGTAAAATGAATCAATACAAGCTATAAAAGAGATGACCACATAGGGCGTGAGGGCAAATTTTGACAGTTCTGAAAAAAAACCCAGCCAGAGCAGAGTGAGAACAGCAAAGTTCTGCTGATCTCCTCAGACAAGTGAGATGATCTTTTGTTACAGGTGCCAGGTTTTTTATCCCCAGATAATTAGAAGAGTTAATATGTTGCTATAAATAAATGTGGGTTGAAAAATAAACTCCATAAATTGACCATCAGTCTTTTTTTCCTAATGGCTGCAAACGAAGTTGTCTTGTGTGATACAAATGACACCACATTTCATGCCATGCAATTGTTTCCAAACATTCCCTAGTTAGTGTCAGCCATTAACCTTCAGTCGGTGGATCATTGAGGCAAGGATTGGAGATTTACAGTCTAGTCAATTTACACTTATCTCCCCGCAGAGTCAGAACTGCAGAGGGGCCTGTAATCAGAAGCGTTTCCTACACAACCTTACAACTCAAACAGGACAGTTCTCCTGTCCACAAACCAAGCTAGGTTTCCTTGTCAGCTGGAGGTAAACTAAGACTATCTGAACATGATTCAATCAATATCAGTTTTCAGCAGGAACTTTGGCATTTGTCTAAGCAAAATTTCATTAAAATTATCTGCTGCAAACAGAAAAGAATCTGCTTTTGTCAAAAGCTGACTACAAGAGAAGTTTTCTTTTTTCTAATAAAGGAAAACCACTTGAAAATTTATCATGAAAATCCAGTCTTTCTCATACTCTAGTGGCCCTGTTCTGAACTGCTAGGTGGGCCACTGAAATCTCCCAAGCCAGGGAAATCTCCCACAGACCCAGGATGCACAACAGGGGTAGAGTTAAAACCTGTGGTGCACCAGAGAATAAGTGTTACGGGCTACTAGCCCACAGACAGAATGGAAAAATCTAAACTGTAACATCTGCTATGTACAAATAGGTGTCTTTTCAGCCAATTTTTTTATGCACAAATGTCACCACTTCAAAAAATCTTCTGCATAAGTAAAGCAAGACGGTCAAACAGAATCATAGAATCATAGAACTGATAGGTTGGAAAACACTTTTAAGACCATTGAGTCCAACCATTAACCTAGCACTGCCAAGTCTACCACTAAACCATGTCCCTCATTGCCACATCTATGTATCTTTTAAACACCTCCAAGGATGGTGACACAACCACTTCCTTGAGCAGACATTTTTATTAATATCCAATCTAAACTTTCCCTGGCACAGCTTGAGGCCGCTTTGTCTCATTCTATCACTTGTTACTTGGGAGATGAGACTGGAACCAACCTTGGTACAACCTACTCTGAAGTTGTACAGAGCAATAAGGTCTTCTCTGACTCCTTTTCTCCAGTCTAAACAGCCACAGTTTCCTCAGCTCCTCCTCACAAGACCTGAGTTTTAAACCATTCTCCAGCTTTGTTGCCTTTCTTTGGACACAATCCAGCACTTCAATGTCTGTTATGGAGCGATGAGCCCAGAACTGAAGACAGTATTCCAGGTGCAGCCTCACCACTGTTGAGTACAGAGGGATAATTCCTTTCCTAGTCCTGCTGGCCACATTATTTCTGGTACACACCAGGATGCTATTTAGCCTTCTTGTCCACCTGGGCACACTGCTGGCTCATGTTCAGCCAGCTGTCAACCAACACCCCTAGGTCCTTTTCCACTGGGAAGCTTTCCAGCCACTTTTACCCTAGCCTGTAGGATCACAACATGAGGTTGTTGCAACCCAAGTGCAGGACTCAGCACCAAGCCTTCTTAAACCTCATACAATGGGCCTCAGCCCATTGATCCTGCCTGCCCAGATCCCTCAAAGACACAGACATGCTGTTGAGTCAAAAGAGTGCAAAACTCCCTCTTAAAAACATCAGCACTCTCAAAGTACCTAATCCAAAGCTATTAAGTCAATAAGACTCCATTAGCACCAACTGGCTTTCTATTTGATCCCACGCATTAAGGTGGAAATTGTATTCCTTTAAAATACCCCAATGAAATTAAAGACAATTTCCAGTGAAAATGGCTTCATGGTCTCCTATTACAGAAGCTGTACTTTTGTTATATAATCAGAAATCCTGACAGTTTAGGTCAATGTAGTGTAGTTTACTCCATGCTAAATTATTTAAACATTTTTACGGACAGAGAGGAGTACACAAGCCCCACAAGTGGTAGTTCCTTCTCTGTTTGAAAATGAACTATTTGCTTTCCAGAGCTTGAGCTGCAGTAGGTGGAAATCAATTTAGACCATGGCAAATCAGGAAGAATCCACCAAATTACTGACAGCTTAAACTACAAAGTGCTAGAGAAGCCCTGACTACTTCAGGCTACTGCCCACCATTTGACAAGGCTACTAAAGGATTGCTAACCTACAGCTATCCTATTTATGTTTTCGGTTTGGTTTTTTTTTTTTTTGGTAAGACCTTCTTGTAGACCTTCTGCTGAAGAGTAAGGATCCTACAAAGCAGAACAAAGCCAGGAAGGCATGTGGCTTAGCACCAAAGAGAGAGAACAGTCAACAGCAACAAGAACAAGAGTAAAGTTAGGGAGCAAAAGCAGTAAGAGGATACTGAAGGAAAAATAACCAGCTACTCTGGCAGCCTCCACATGCCACTCAAGAAGCCCTTCCAAGAGTTTTACATGAGTGAGTGACCAGGGAATAGGCCCAAGGATACCAACAGGCAAAGGTCTTTCTGACATGATTCTTCCTGGGTGGGAGAATGGAATTCTACCAGAAACAGGCTGACCAAGCTATGTACAAAAAGGCCTTCCCTGCATGGGTCATAGAATTGAAAACAGTCCACACGTGGCTTTACAAATCTAATTAGGCATGGCACAGGGGAACAGGAAGGTATTTCTTTGTATAGGTTTATAGAGTCCTTGGCTTCTCTCTGAAGCCTACCAGCAAGTTTACCAGTGACTGCAAAGTGTAGTGGTGGTATCATTATGGAAACACCTGTCCACAGAACCACAGCAATACAGCTCACCCACGAAGGCCGACAAACAACAGATGGTAGCAAGTTTTGATCTCTACCAACATGGACAGGATTCGAACCAGCAAGTTAAAAGTACAAATGTTGCTAGCTCATTTCTTATCCTTTTCAGCTATTTTTTCCCCTGTTAACATTATATATATTATGTATTACCTTACACGAGGTCCTAGAGAAGGACTCGATTAAAAAAAACAACAGCTTTCTCTTTGCTGTGTAATACAAAATAAAACTGGCAAACTTGGATGCCTACTGTTTACATTTTACAGTAAGAGGGCAATTTCACACTGCCTACTACTGCTGCTGCAATATTTCCATACCCACTTTTTTTTGTTTGTTTGTTTTAACTCAGTTCATGCCAGAATTAAAATGAGAAGACTCATCAAAAATGTCAGGTCTTCTCCATTATGAGGAGTCTGTGCCAACCCTCTGCCTGCATTTCGGTTGTGTTATGATATTGATCCATTTACAAAACCAGGTCAGCTCTGTGGCTGGCCTAGATGAAACAGCAGGGATCCATCCCTTACCTGGTTCCTGTTGCCTGTCAGCCAACCCCAGCTACTGTGCTCCTACCCACTACGCAATCCACATCTGGCCATAGGCCTGGCTTTAGTAACCCGACTGTTTCCACCAGTGTCACTCAAGGCATAGGATTCCTTAATACTTAAAATCATCTATCTTGCTCTCACTCAGGCATTTTTCACTGTCCGCAGAAAGTCAATGAATCAAAGGTGAAGCAGAAAGCTAAAAGTTAAAAACATCCAAGCAGATTGCTGAAAACATACGTTGTAGGGCAGGCATGCTGCAGTGATGTGTGGGTGGCCGGCTGCTTGTCTGGCTGCCTGCCTGCCACTCTTCACACGTCGGCAGTACAACCTCCAGGTTGCTGCTGTACCATAACCAGCCTCAATGGCACAGGCTGCCAACGCTTCAGGAGACAGGCACAGGCCTCTTGAGTTTGGAGAGCTTTTGGATCTGCAGTTATTTAGGATTCTATTTATGAGCCTGTTGTGTAATAAAAAAGTGTGCTGGGGGAAAAGAGTGGCTTTTCCGTACCTGAGACATTATTACTTGGACAGAAATTAAATTATAAGCCTTTATCACCACTTAGGAGTGGAAAGCACTGGAGGCTATAAACCCCCTGGGTAAAATCTTAACTTTGTGGAAAGCAAAGGCAAAATTACTGTTGACATGAATAAAGCCAGGATCCCACTCTATATATTTGTGTGTGTGTGCATAGGTGTGGTTACATTTTCATAGAGAATCAGGATTACTATTAACTGTCAAGCAGAGATTGCAGCAAAGAGTGCCCACAGCATCATCAAAGCTTATGGAGATGTTCCTAAGATTCTCACTTCCTTTGAAGCTACCAGTAAGAGCCAAATAAAAATCTCCCAAACTGAATATGGTATTTGGTTTAAATATAATTTATTTGTAAAATAGCACGCTTGAGTAGTTACATGTTTTTTTTTGTTGTTTTCTGAGATTAATAATTATTTGGTAAAATGAGAGTAAGAGTGCATTATTCTGTGTTTTATTGAATCACATTAGTTACTGAGTTTTAAGTGGCCTTCTCAGATGGAAATAAATCTCACAACATTGTCTAGTCAGTTTTGACTGTAGATACCATAAAAGCAAAGTGGTTGTGAATGTCTTATTTCTAATGCAGCATTTATTATTTTGTATCCATAATTTCTGGTTTTCTCAGAAGCAAGATGTACATAGCTTTGTGTTGCTTTTCAAACAAAAAATAAGAATGCAAAATTTGTGATATAATCATTCCTAACTCATCCATTTGCTTGTTCTAACATCTACATGGAATTAGATCTATGAATTTTAAGGAATTCACCTGTCTGGGTTTTTTCACTTAAGCACTTTCTTTCAAAGGCAGATCCCTCAGTGATGTTAATGACTACAGATCCTTTGGCATACATGGAAATACAACAAGTAACTCCACTGGAACCAAAATACTGCTTTTCTTAACATCTACTAAGTTTCACATAAAGTTGCATCTGGGTTGCATTGACTTTTCTCTGTTTTTCTCACATAGCCACACATCTGTTCCCACACAACTCACTGGTGACCTCCAACCTCCTTCTGACTGAAAAGAAATGGAACCCTTTTTCCAGGTGTGCCACCTCAGCCCTTCTCTTTCTTCTCAAGAAGCCATTCTAGTCAGTCATCTTTCAGTCTTCACAGCCGACAGCATCCCAGGACAGGATTCATTTCAGCTAATTCTAGCTGTTCTGGTGCAGGTACCTAATCTACACTGGTTGTAAAATCCCTCAGACCCCAGAGAAGGAAATATGAACAGGGGATAATTTGTCTCATTTTTACTTCAACCAGATCCTGAGCTTCCCAGGTTGCTGAGTACCTTTTCCTCATGGCAAACTCCACAAAAAGCTAAAACACTTTCAAACTTCAAAAGGCAAGGATGTTGCTGAGCACAAACTAGGATAATGGACTTTTAGATTGTAAAAGCTGATACATGACAAAAGAAGACAGAACAGAAATAGAAAGGATTTAGTCACTGCTTTCACCCCTGATGTTTTCATTGCTTCTATGGAAGGCCTCAACCAACTCAGGGAGTGGTGGCAGACACTGGCTTGTCCTCTTGCACCTGCAGTGCTTTTTTTGCTGTCTCTCATCCCCAAAACATGGGTCCTTCCTGATTGATTCAGCAGTTTCTCAAACTGTCCTCGAACTGTAAGCACTGAGCACCATGATGGGAACTTCTCCCTGCTTTCTCTGCTTCCCTGACTCAGTAGTTTCCGGCACTTGGTCCCCCAAGAAGGCCTTGCAGCTTCCCTCAAGAAGGTGCAATCTCTCCCTTCTTGTGGACAGATTTAAGGCAAACTATTTAGGAGATGTGCCAGGCAAGGAATTCCAGGAGCTCACCCAAGACTGTCAATACCACTTTGCATCATATGGAAGAGCTGGAAAGGGGAAGGATCTCACAGTCTGGACTGTTACTATGAGTAACCAGTCACCTCCAGTTTTTTAGAGGCACCTGATTGTGACCACCTCTTTTAGCTGGACTTCAAAAGGGACAACCACCCAATTGCCTGTTTCCATTTTAGTACATTATCCAGGAAATGTGAACTGCTTCATGAAACAAGCAGTGGTAATGCTATATGCATTTTCATAACATTTAATTTCTTATGAGGCAAGAGAGAAGAGACACACCGACACCACAGCTGGTGTGTGATCTCATAGACTTGGACAAAAAAAAGACATTGAGATGTTAATCCAATTTGTTTCTGTACAAAGTCCATTTAATTTCATTTGGAATTTACAAATCAAAATGTACTTATAGGAAGAATGGTACCAGCTTGTTTATAATTGCTAAACTGAGCTATACAGCAATGGTTTATGACTAGCATAAAACAAGTTCCTTTTACATTAGCTCAACTTACCCAATTTTTAAATTAAACAGAAATCCATCCTTGCTCTAAAAAGACCATATATTTGTCGTGGTTTAAACCCAGCCAGCCAGCAAATTCACTCACTCAACCCCCCCTTTCTTGCCCTCTCCTGCTTGCAGAGGGGTCAGGGGAGAATCAAAAGAATGCAACTCTCACAGGTTGAGATAAGAA
>JBAFWW010065352.1:0-17893 GCA_036873685.1 Agapornis canus | reverse complement strand
ATGGTTTAGTGTGAGGAGTCCCTGCCCATGGCAGGGGGTTGGAACTGGATGATCTCAAGGTCCTTTCCCACCCAAACCAGTTTGGGATTCTATGATCTAAGGCTTTGACCAAGGTGGGTGGATGGCTGCAGTGAAAGCTTCTGAATTCTTGGCACAGGCTTTCACTTGCACTTTAAAAATTAGCAGAGATTATTAAAGTGAGTGACCGCTGAAGCGAGAGGAGCCTCTAGTCTTGTTTGTGTGTGTAAATAAGCAATATAAATCCTCAGCATGTAAAGCATTTTTTGTACTTTTGACTTCTTTCAGGTTAATGGACAGTGGAAAAGTCACAGTGCTGGAGGATGTGGAAATTTCAGAGACACCTACAAAAATAACCCCATTTATCAATTCCAGCTGGACAAGAATGGACCATTACTAATTGAACTGCGGGGACCAAGGTTAGTAGACAATAAGTTTGCATCAACACAACAAGAGTATCAAATGCTACAGAGAAAGCTTTGTCAGTATCCTCAGGGAGCATAGGAAGCTCCCTGAAAATCCTGAAATAAGGTATAGGAGGTAGCTCAGCTTTTGTACTGCTTATGTTTTTGACTTCACCATCATTACTTTTACATGTGTTTTAAACCTGCACATTTGCTCCTGAGGAAGTCCTTGACTTATAAGGAAAGCAGGAGCCTTCTTTCTCCTCAGTTTTGGGGTCTGAGCAGAGCTAGGCCTCGCACAGAAGGGAAGAAGGTACAAAGAACTTTTTCTTCCTCTGTAATTATGATCATAATTCCTTTAGCAGTAGAGCTGATAAGTGACATACTAAACCCTTACAGGCTCTCAGTCAGTTGCTGCAGTTCTGAAAGTGCATTTACTCTGACACTAGCAGGCCAGAAGCATGGGATGTCAGTGGCCTATAGTGTTGACAAAATTAATGATCTGCTTCAAACCACCAGTATACAGTGCTTTCAAATGGTATCATCTCCTGCCAGGCAGGCAACTGTTTATCTTTTGCAAAGCTGTGCATTGCCTCCACAAAATGGCAGTGCTTTTCTGTCCATTCTCCCCTCTTTAAGGAGGGTTCTGTCACGAAATAGAGTGCAAGGGTATGTGGCTATAGAGTTCCACTAATGAAGCAGGGTCTGTATGTATTTTGTCCTCATTTGTAGCATATTTGGGTATTTGAAAGACGAGGCAGTGGCGCCTGTCACGTGCTTTAACAGGTAGTAGACAAACTGTCCCAAGTTAGAGTACAACATGAAGAATCCTGTTGAGGTCACTGACATTCATTCCTCTGACAGTGATCAGATCACATCCCAGGCTCTGCACCATGGGGCAAGGAATTGAATGACCAGAAGTTTAACTAGTTGAAGTCTGCTTAAATATGGAGGCAGACTTCTAGCAGGCATTTTCCCTGTACTGTACTTCTGAATCTGAAATGTGTCCTGTTTTCCTCCAAATTCTACTTTCATGTCATGGCAAGTTTGACTTAACATTGCTGTCACAAATGTGACAATACTTTTTGATGTCTTCCAGTCATGTTGTCTAGGTATTAATAAACAGCCCTCTTCATGGTGACCCAAATAACTGTAGTAACAGTCTGTCATGTTGCTGGCAGGCAATACAGCGTTGGTTTTGAACTCATCACAGTCTCAACAGTAGGAGAACCTGGTTCCTATGGCTTTCAGAAAAAGAGCAGTGGTGACTACAGGTAATGCTCACTTCATGAAGTCTAAAGAGGTTTGAAACATACTTCAGATTGTAGTTCTAACAGGTAGTTTCTTTTATCATAGGTGTGGATTTTGCTACTTGGAAGTGGAGAACATAGTTGCTGGAGTTTACAACATTATCCCTACCACATTCTTGCCTCAACAAGAGGGTCCTTTTTTCTTAGACTTTAACAGTACTACTCCTCTTAAGGTATCACAGCTGCAGTGAGGAGACAGACCTATACATTCCTGTTTCAGGATGTGGTTTTGATCTGTCCCGCTGTCTGAGAACTGGTGAATAACTCTTACTACACACAGAGAAAATAAAATCATTCTAACTTATAGCCAAAAGCATGGAATTGCTGGTTTGCCAGTCTAACTGCTGCAGACAACTGTGGGATTTGCTGCTATGGTACTGGAGCACGCACTGCTCAACAGGCTAAATGATTATAGTCAAATGGCAGACTCCATTTATTGCAATTTTTCCACACCTCAGTGTCTAGTGATTTAAGGGGAAAAAAAACCTCACAGAGGCATTCTCTTCTCCCACATTACAGGGTATATGGGTTTAAGGTTTTATTCTTAAAAGTAAACATGTTCTTGAGTATCTGCTTATTCAATCTCAAGAACAAATTTGTGCTGCCATCTTGAGTGTTTTCAGCATTGAACTAGTTCTGACATCTAAATGCAAACTAGCACTGCTGAGCATACAGTATTCCAGACTAACATGTTCAGCTTATCCAGGATATGTAAAGAAAAAGGAAGATTCTGGCTTTAGCTATTGCTGAGAAAAGCAATGGCTTCACTCATGTTATGTGTACTTGAGAGCTGTCGCTTCATACCTGCATTATTTTAGTACATAATAGTACAGCATGAGGCACTCTATGGCTTTCTTCCTACTTTCTTTCCTACTTTCATTCTGTGGCTTTCTGATCAAAGATCCAGATCATCAGTAAAAACAGGAGGTTTACCCCTTGTCCTATCACTACAGTCCCTGATGAAGATTCACCAGAATCCTCTAGAAGACCTGTATACATGGATATCTTTAATCCTCTTCAGATACAAAGTTTGATTTAAATGTTGCTTCAGGGTTCCTCAAATGCATCATTTTTTTACTTTCTACAAGTGGCAGAACTAAAATTCCACTGTATTTGACAGCTGGGGAGAGAGTGTTCTTAAAACAGCCGTAAGACATTCTTTGCCATAAGTCATTCATTTTTTTTCAGGTTGGTGTGGTGGTCTTCTAAACAAAAAGGAAGCATTTAAATCTTATCTTAGAGCACAGGTGGCACTTGGTCATTGAGAAACTGAGCACACATGCTACAGGAGCACCAGAAAGATGTGTGCTAAAATCATTCCCCTGGAAGTCTGCTATTAGCCCTCTCCAGCATGTACAAGATCCTTTTGTTTCATTTCCTTCGTCAGCTAGCTGTTTAACAAGGGTCTGTCTTGACAAGGGCACTGAAAACACAAGCCTTTGAGAACACACTGCCCTTCTGACTGCAGTTCTTGCAGAGACCATCTGGGCTAGGGAATTTGCGACAGGTTTGTCACAGTGTGACTCGACTTACCTTCTTTTGCAGGGAAGTTTCTGATGATTATTGAGCAAATTAACAGAGGGCACAGCAGAGGCACAAGCTGAGCATAAACCACATTAGGTTCTTTGTGGTTATCCTTGGCTTGTGGAGTACACACCAAGGATGGCTTCATCCTGACAAGATCAATTCCCATCTCATTTTCCCTACAACCTTGTGTTGTTTTTAGCTGGAGTTAAACCGGATTGGCAATAGAGTCTTGCATGTATTTCTCACCTGTGAGCATAGTTAGGAAGTCTCAACTGAGAATGTGTTTGACAAGATAGAAGGTTTTGCCAGAACTGCTTGCTTTCACTACTGTGTTCTTGCACATCCTTCACTGCTTGAGATCAGGCTGGTAGACTTGTCTACAGTAAAGCCTGTTGTCATTCTTCTGTCTGCTCTGCAGGAAGGGGTTTTTCTTCCCTCTCTTGATCACAAGCTAGTGCCAAGCCTTATGCTGGATCAGATGAGTGTAAGGCTCAGTTTTCATGATGTGCCAAAGTAAAAGCAAGGAATGTGCTCACTTTCTTAAGGACAAAGACTCCTGTCCCCACCAGGATCCACTGACATTTCTTGCATATGCAGGACAGGCACTGGATTGTGCTTACCCCCGTAAGCACAGAGGGTTTAAGGTTAGTATCAGTGTCCATTACAGTGCACGACTTATGCAGATACTGCACCTACATGAACAGTGTAATTTTCCCCCCTTCAGATATAGGACAAATACTCAGGTAGAATACTGAAAAGCAAGTACAACATATTCTTATAAATTCTAGTATACAGATTCTGCTTGTGGCAAATTACTTTCATAATAAAATTTTCTTCCCTTTTTTCTTAAGAGAAAAAAAATGTTCATGTCAGCACTTACTATTTGCTTTGATATTTTTTGTCAAATATATAATTCTATATTACTTCCACAAATAAAGCAGGAAAAATTATGGGAAAGTGAACTGATCCTTAGATTTTTAACACAGCATCTAGGTTAAGCTTTTTATGATACCCCCTTACCATTTTTGATCCATGTGCCAGACTACAAGATGCTGATGCAAGCATAGAAGTGTTATGCAGCAAGGCATTTATGTAGCTGCCCAACAGCTCAGCCTGTCTCAGAGGTACACTGGTCATGTTACTTCCACTTCCACAGCCAGGCACCTCTTGCCCCTTAAGTCTTTTCTGCCTGTGACCTGCAGTTCAGGCCTTTAAACATTCAAATACAAAGCCTCATAAAATACACCAAAAAGCATCCTGCTCTCCCAAGTTGTTTATCACATGCCAGGCAGTTGTAACTACTGCCTGAGCAATAGAATGAGGGATATGATGAACAAAATGAAAGCCAGTTACTCTGAGGGGCTTTAAGAAGATTTAGATTTAGATTTACTAAGTACTAAGGGAAGACTACTGCAAAGGAATGACTTTCAGTTCTCTGTCAGCAGTGCAGAGGGGTAGCTGGAGAGAAGACAGCCTCTGCATGAGCTCTCACATTCTCCTCAGACTCTACAAAGCCTTGTTTGTAGAGTTTTGGATTAAATGCTGCTCTTATAGCTCAGGATGATCCAGCTTCACAGACACACCTCCCCAGTTTTGTTTTGTTAGGAAGACACGGGTTAGTACTTTGTTACTCCAATCTCTCAGTTCTCAAAGACTCAGTGAGAAGAAGTACTGTAGATGAATGGTATCAACAACTTCTATCCCATCTGCCTCACGAGTCTGAGATTCAGCCCTGGTTTCCTCATGCAGGTTTCATATAACTACTTTGTACAATGATTAAGCACTTGACCATACAATCTATGCCAAGTTTGACCAAAGCTAATTAGAATAAAATCTGCATACTTACAGTAGCAGTCTTCATGACTTAGTCAAAAAGGACATTTACATTGTTTGATTAATACCAAAGAAGTTAAATTCCTAAGTTAACTTTTGCTTTATACATTCTTGCTTCAGCTGAAGTGATCACATGTACTTTGATACACCAGAGGCTTATTTTTATACCCTTGAAGGCAGCTACCATTGTATCGCACTTCAGAACACACAGAGAGCTCCGGCAGACAACAGCGTAACTATAAAAGTTTAAAAGTATGTAATACAATGTGCCACTTCTGTATGGCTTTGCATTTTGTATTTGGTACTGTCAGTCCCAGCTTTTCCCCAGGTAATGGTCAGATCAGAACTGGAACCATGGACTTCTTTCCTAAGAGGTGACTGCCTTTGGGGCTTCAGAGGATGTAAATGTATAAACAATTAAAGCTATTAAAGCTTAACAGCTGTAATGTGTTGAATCTAATTTTTCTGAAAAGGGTTTCTGTACCTCCAGCTCAGCATGGCCTTACAGGAAAAGGCAGCAGTGTTAAGTACAGAGCTGTTTGTTACATATTAGAATGTCTCCCTCGCTCCTGCACACTACGGGATTTTGGAAAACCTGACTAAAGCTCTGGTCTTGTGCAGCTTGGAATAAGAAGCACATCAGGTCTGCAGGGATCCAGGAAGCTGCAAGGAGGTCGGTGTTGTCTACGTACTGCGAAGGGTTCTAATACCAGAGTGACACCAGGATGCAGCAGGAGTGGATAGTCAAAGATTAAAGTTGCTGCAGGGGAAAATTCGGCTCTTGGCGCTTGAGGTGAGATAGATTTGGCTTTCATGGAATCAGACTGTGGAAAACAAAAATGTTTACTGTAGTGTGAAGAATCTTACATTAACTTTGAGATACACAAGCTGTGGCAGGGACGAAATACAGCAGGACTGCAAAAACAGAATAGAAAATACTTCGGGCAATACTAAAATTCCCATCAAATTAATGATAGAAATGGATGGTTCAGATAAAATGGTGCTTTCAGAAATGCTTAGCTACCAAAACTGAAGAGTCCTAGGATTTTTTACTACCACTTATTAGCATAATTACCAGACACTACTACTGCCTAACAGCTGCTGGCAAAACACACTCTTGCCCTTTCTAGTTTTATTGAACAGTTTTCTCTAGGGCATACTAAAATCCCAAGTCCCTTAACAGTTAAAAACCCCACACAGTACAACCTACAGAGAAGCTTAACACATTGTCAATCCACACTGGCAATTCCTTGTCTTCATGCATATTCCAAGGGTGAATCCCTTACCAAAACTGTTCTGAAAACATCTACAACTCCCATTTTGGAGGAAGAACCCCAAAACACTTAAAGTGCTGAAAAATAATACTTCACTTCTCAGGGGAGGGAAAGGGCAAGGAGCCAACCAACTCTTTTTGGTCACTGAAATCACCCTTGGAGTCCAGGCCAGACTTGAGAAGAAGGTCTGAAAGGGCCTACCACCACTGAGTGTAACCATCATCTGCCTGTCTCTCAGCACCAGTTTTCATCAGCATAACTCATCTTCATCCCTTCTGTGAGCACCAAGGGGAAAGTGAAGGCTTTTCGACCCTGCACATGCAACAGCTCTCCTGTATACAAAATATTTCTACAGTTTCAGCATAATACAGACAAATACAGATATTTAAAGAATATACCACTTAAAAGAGCCACCATATCTAAAGAGCATTTTGTTCTACAAAACTGAAGCCAAACTGCTCTCTGCAAAAGTCTGGCTTGAATTTCAGACCCGCTACTGGCATGAGTTTCCACGGGAACATTATGAGTTATTGCTTCAGCCGGCTGCTACAAAACAAGTTACAGAGTCTGTGAAACAAGAGTACAGCTTGAACAGTTGATAACGCATCCGGCCTACAAAGGATTTACTGAATAAAAAACTTCAGCCCTCCACATCAATTAGACTTAGTGCAGTTCTAAATTCTCAGAGTAAACGCTTCAGATTTGGCATATATTATTGGCACAATGTTCGTCAAACACTTAGAAGTTCATATATAAATATCTATACTCCCATTAATCAGGACAGGGCACAAAGAGGACTCAGCCAATCTGGGCAGCTTTTCTGCCTGAGCATATTCCCTCTTTGATTTTCATGCACTGAAGGGAGAGCTGCTTCATGCGGTTATCCAGAGCCAGCCCTTCAGTGGAGCTGCTCCTTTTGCTGCTCCTATTCTTGTTTGCTCTGTCGCTTGTCTTGTTCTCAGCCCCTTCTGCCCTATCCCCTGCAAAGAAAAGAGAAAAAAAAACCCAAAACTCAGATTTTCCTTAAAATAAAGGTCCCATCAGAATCTCATTGATGACTTATTTTGTGAGATACCTCAAACCCCTCCACCAAGACAGAACTGGAGAAGCTTCCCAGTCAAGAGAAGCATCAGTACAACACTTTAGACACCACTGTTAACTGTGGGATGCAGGGCTTTCAGGACCTGCCTTCCCCAAGGAAGCAGCCAGCTGATCAGAGCTCAGTGAGCTGGCAATACACCTAGGGGAGCTGAGGTTTTCCTGCTCCCCTCATAAAGCTGAAAAGCATTGGACCAGAGCGTATCCAGCTGTGCATACCTCTGTCAGCTTCACACTCAGGCGAAGATGCTCCACTGCATTCACTTCGGGGGCCAAGGACAGGAAAGATCATCCCAAATTCAGACAGGGATACAGGGCTGGGCAGATCCAGGCTTCCAGGTCGCATTGCAGGAGGAAACTGAGTGGACACCTCGCAGGGGCTCGTAGGACCAGAGCTGAAGCTGGACACAGACTGAGTTTCTGAATCTTCTTCAGATATGAAGCTGCTGCCATTGTCATCCTCAAACGCTTCTGAAGCCACTGCAATGTTCAAAGAGTATTCCAGTGACCAAACCTACCTCCCTCCTGCACCTTCCCAGGTTTGCATCCTCTGTACATGCTTGCATGGCTAACCCACCAGCTGCCTCTTCTTGCACACTGTCCCCTTTGCAAAGCTGTAACGTGGCATTTCACATGCGAATCACAAAGGCCTGACTGTGCTTCAGGGAACAGCACACCCGCAACCATGCCATGACAAACCAACTCTATGCTACCGAATGCTCCTCATGCCAAGATGCTCTTGGACTGTTGCTGCCCTTGCTGCCCCCAGCCCAGCTGGCCTTGTTCACTTCTGGTCTTCAGTATGTAACTTAGGCCAGGGCCAGCTCCCCTGTGCCCACCTCAACCAGGACAACCTTGACCCCAGCACAGACTGTTTCTTTAAGGCTCAGATTCAGAAGACGTAGCTCCAGGGGCAGATTGCTTCCATTTTACCTTCTCACTTCTGCAGTTAAAATGCAGCATGAACTCCCAAGATCTCCTTTTGGATGAGGATCACCAAGCAACACTACATTAAAAACAGCCCCACCCACAGATATCATTTTCCCTGCTCCTGTTTGCTCAGATCTAAATTCTAATTAAAGCAAGCCAACTCCAAGCTGCCTGGCTAAAGTAAGCTGCAGGTCTTTGTTAGAAACAGGAGGAGAAGCCCATTAAGGGAGGTTCTATTTTGTGCAACCTAACAGCATTGATTTTGCTAAAATTGGACATTTTTAACCTTGGCTTATTGTGGGATGGGGATCTATGAACCAGAGACTGCACATGATATTCCCACTGAGATCAGAAGGGTTTTTGCATGCATCAGCCTCTCCATATCAAACGCATGTGCTGGACTCACACTGGTCTGAAGAAGTCCCATGAACAGCAAGGCATTTACAGTGACCCGAGGTTATCTGCAGCTACACCTCCCTACCATTCCTGCCATTGTTAGGCTCAGAACCACTGGCAAAGAGCAGCAGGAGCAAAACAGCAGCGTTAACAAAATGGCTCAAAGGAGAAGTTTCAGAGTCATCCTTCTCTCATGCTGGGGCTCACGGGCACCTCAAACACAGTGGGTGCCAACAGATGTGTCCAGTTACAGGGATCCTCTACTTGGCAAGAAGTACTGACATCAGCCAGTCTACAAGCAGCACAACTTAAACCATAGCTTACTTGTCACCATCTAACCTTACCACAACACTCAGGAGCACCTGCTAGGGCTAAGCCTTCTTGCTGCTGATAAAATGGTTTATTTATTCAGCTCCAGCACACAGAAATCAAAATATGAAAGGGCCTTGGTGGACCCTCCATCACATTACAATACAGGAGAGCTTAACCTGTGGAGGCTGTTTTGGTTACTGTGGCAGGCTGCTGGCCCTGCCCTATCAGTCTAGTGCCTGTGCTGGCACTAGACACAACCTGGAGTCCTTCCACCTCTGTCAAGCTGTGCAATTCAAAGATAGAGATGAGCCCACACTCCTGAACACCTTTCAGCACAAGAAAACCCTCAGATCAGTTATACATAAGGATCCTGGGAGGCCTTTGGTGCAAGCTGGGGCAGCTTGTGGGTATCCAAAGAGGCAGCCCCTGTCTGACTCAGAAAGGCTCAGCCTCAGGACTTCAGGGTGGCAGAAGATAATGCAGCCATACCACAGCCTCACTGCATCAGCTGACCCAGACACTGCACTCCTTGCTGTGGTCCCAGCTGTGCAGCACTGAGCTCCATTGCACATTGTATGAAAGCTCCTGCCACTGCAAAGGAAGGAGGCCAGCCCCAGGCTGCCCCCCAGCTCCCACGGCACAGATGGGCTGTACCATGGACCTACAGGGCCTCAGCACTGAATGCACCAGTGTCTATGAGGGAACTGCACACTCAGCCTTTGAGAACTGAGGCTGTGTAGTTACAAATTCCAGCAATCCTGACCTTGACTTTTCCCTGCAGAGAGAGTGGCTGCTTGGTACTGAGCTACCAGCTGGGTTTAAACCATGACAGTTACCTAAGACTGGAGCTCATTCAGTGACTGCTGTTGTTACCCAAGAGAAAAGTCTCTCCTGCAGAGCCTCTCAGTACGCTGCATTAGCATACTGCTGCTTCTTCACTTCCCTTGTTCACAGCACACATGTTCTGCCAAAATCACATATTGGCCAAAGATCCAGCAGTGCAAAGGAGCTTACCCTTACACCCGTCCTGGGTGAGCATCATGCCTCCCTGCACTACTGTAGCTGCAACTTCAGTCGCCCTGCCACAGGTCCAACACTGCAAGACAAGTGTTTGAACAAAGAGGTCTGTTTCCACCCAGTCTGCTGCCTCGACAGCCTGGCTGAATGATCTGCCACCTCCTGTGACTGCTCTGGGCAAGTCACCAACAGCAGCAGCACAGGCTTACAGGTTCAAAGGATGCTTTGAAGCACATCAATTTTGTCCTTTCATAACAACACTTCACAAAACCCAGTAGTGATGATAAGGGAGCAGCTGATGCACTTCAACTCCTATCATTTCCCTTTGAAAACTGGCTATTAAGGAACATGATCAGCTGCAACAGTCACAACACCAGCAAACTTCAAACTGCAGAATACACAGAGCAATCACTTGCTCATATCCTCAGTGTTTTGTTTTATGATGCTGATGGGATATTTCCAGACACAGGAGTGCTCTGTACTCACCGGAGATGGTGTCTGACTCTGGTTTACTTGCTGACAGGTCTTCCACAGAGATATTGCTCCCTTCAGCACCCACACCACATCCTCGGGGCCCCATGGCAGTGGAGCGTCTCCTCTCATGAATCTCATCTGAGATCATCTCCAGGTTTTTCAAGGCAGTTTTATATTCTCCCTTTGCCAGGGCCAATTTTGCCTGCAGATCATCCACCGTTTTCTTCAGTTGCTAACAAGAAAGACAGATATTAGAAGTGCTTTCACTACTAATGACACACATGCAGTTCTCAGTTATGTGTCCATGGAACTTGGCTCTGCTTAGGCAAGCTAGCATAAACCAGGGTTGGTATCTAGGTGATGGAGAGTTCATAGCTCGCAAGCACCACAGCTCAAGTAGTGGCACTTGTGCAGGCAACAGCAGCAAGGCACACCATGGCATCCAGGGGCTGGGACTGCCTCTGGTGCATGGTGACAGCCCCTGGCTGAGCACAGAGCAGGGTCCCCCTGCTAACATGCAGCTTTCAACAGTATGCTGCTGCTTATCTCACAGCCCTCAGGGCACAGCATGGCGTGGGTCATCCCTAAAGGGGCTCAGGTTCACTCTTCTTTGAGCACCAAACCCATCCCTTCTTGGTTACTGAAGACTAGAAAGCAGCAGGCCTCAAACCCTGATGGCTAGAATGCAGCAGTTTCCACATTTTCAGGCACAAACTCCATTCTACAGTAAAGGCCAAAGTGTTGGTCACCCTGTCTCCCAAAGATAAAACACTGCTTACATATCTGCAGCAGTCTTAACTGTTTTATACTGTACATTAAAAGCAGTTTGTGCTGTCTTTTGTATTGTATTTTACACAACCACCCCACTTCAGGAGGACACAGAGCAGCTGTCACAGAAAAGCAGGAGGCCCAAACAGCAGCAGACCTTTGCCTATGGGCAAAAGGGCACTTCCTAGAAGATGCCTCTTGCCAGAAGGGAGTATCAGGCTGGCACCCAGCTCAGGATGGGCAAGATTCAGCTCTGACCACAGCTCTGCAGGCAAGCAAGACAGAGGAGCAGAGGGCAGCCCAAGCCTAAATCCTGGCAAGGAAGAGGTGTGCACCAGAGTCTCTGAGGCTTATGGAGAGAGTTGCTGCATCTCAGAGCAGGAAAGGGCTCACAAGACATGTGTGGGACATACTTTGCATCCCAGGCAAGGAATGGGAATCTCAGCTAGGCTCTGACTGGGCCTTCTCGCACCCATGGCCAATGGTCCAAGGCATCATGCTCCTCTCAGACCCTGTGCACATCCCACATACCTGTACATCCCACTACACTGCAACTCAGAGGAGAAAGGCTCTCAGTTTTGGGGGGCCACATGCAGCATAAGTCAGTCAAATAGAGAGTGACTGACCCAACTGTGAACAGAAAAGAGCACCCCAAGCACAGTTAAGCATCCTGATGCATAAAACACTGGGGAGGAAACACCAAAGACCAAACCAATCCTAAGACTTGGTCCCAAAGCCCAAGACAATCCCCAGACTGTTCAGCTCTGGCAATAAACAGCAGGGTTCACAGACTTATTTCCCACAAGGAAACAAAGTCTCTCAGTCTTTCATCTTTAAAATGTACTTAGCAAATTGCTCAAAACATTCTGAACTGAACTGGTTTTGTGCAGAAATGCAGCACAGTTGTCAGAGCACTTTAGATGTAACTTCAGTATCTACCATAAGCAGTAAAGCTTCAGATGGATCTGAATTACACACATACCTCTAGCTGGACATAGTACTTCGCCTTGAGTTCAAAATAAGGTCTGTGGGAAAACAAAGAACAGTTGTTTACAATCACTGGGCCTGAATGGAGAGTACTGGAGTAGGAGCTGCCCTCTTTGTAGCATTAAGATAGCTATTTAGTGTTTCATTGCAATTCCAAGACTATTAGCTAGATGACAGAACACAGACGTGCTCTAAAGGTCTCTCTTTTCCCCTCTAACATATAAATTCCTTGAGAGCCTTTTGACCTAAATACAAATTGCAAAGTCCCAGTTTTGAGCCGAGGCCTAGATTCTGCCAGATATCAAAAGGCAATGTCCCACTCCAGGTGCAGGATCCTCTCTGCATCCATCACAGCACATCACTCCACAAAGGGTGAGCCTTAAGCTTCCACATGATCAGATCTGGGGGTGGAGGGGAGGTTCTTAGGCTCTTCAGTGAAGGAGCAGGGATGAAGGGAGGTCAGAGCATCACACACGAGGGCACAGCACTTCCCTCCTGCTATGCAGCAGTCAGGCAACTGACCTCTCCAACATCCCTGTGTAGTATGACTTCAAATACACACAAAATGAGCCTGTTTGCACCATCAGGCATCTTCCACTTTAAAACTAGGTTAGAATTGGCATTTCTGTACAGCCCTTATTAAAGGATCTCCAGAATACTCTATGGAGGTGGTTTTGTGAGACAAAGGAGTACACTGGGATCCTTCCAGCTCATCCTGAGAAGGATGACGCAAGACAACACCCCCATGACAGTAGTTCCAGCAAGGAAATGAAGATTCAGAAAGCAAATCATAAGAGGCAGCTGGGGCATCAGGCTCAGCACCATCATTGTGATAAGAAAGTATGCAGGACCCCACTGAGTACTTACCATGGTCTTTATTTTAGATCTTATTGCAAGGAAAGGACTCCTAGCAGCCAAAATACTTGTTAGATATTGCTCTTGCCCAGAGGAACCTGTCATTTAGTGATCTTGTGATGTTTTTCACAGTCCCTGTGCAGTGCTAGACAAAGAGCATGCAGCTCATTCTCAGAGGCCATGCTGCCACACTATTCCAACAAAAGTGGTTGAATCTGCCTAAGGAAGTGCTAATCCTTTCTTGAATTGAGCAAACACCAATCAAAATAGGCTTTTAGTTGACCGATTTCCCAAAAAAGTCATTTCTAAATGGAGGGATTAAAAGCTAAATACATCAAACAGATTGTTTAGACAAGCTACAGTCTGGAGATACAAATGAAAGGACTGTAAAATATAAAGAGAATTAGGAATTGGTTGTAAATCAGGGCCAAAATTGTAAGCAGGTTCTGAACAAGAAGTGTTTCATTAAATGCAGACACATTTATTAATGACACTGCTTAGCTATGCTCTCTGAAATGCATTTCCTTCCTCAAGAACAGCTCTCACACAGCTTTGCTATGGCAGCGTTAGGAAGTAAGCAAGTCTGATGTACAGCACTGATGCAGTCACACACCTTTCAGGCTCTGTCACTTGCTTTGTCGCTCTGCTAACTAAAAAGAACCAAACTGCAAGCAGTCCTAAGCTGCAAAACATCTACACACAGCTCTGCAGCTCTGTAGCAGCAACTGTGTAAATCCCATAAGCCTGTTCCTTGAGTCACAGTCCACCAAAGGCTTCAATGCACCACAGCAAGACCAAGGATGTGCCCAGAAAAGGTGTCTTATTGCACTTAGTTCACCAGTCTGCCACATCAGGTGCTTCTCAGGACGCTTAGAAGGACAACAAATGCAAAGACAAATGCCAATACCAACAGTGCTGTGAGGCTGTTGGATGCAGATAGGATCCCAAAGAAGAGGTACAAAGGGCAACACACTTTGACGGGTTAGAAAAGCCCCACAGAAATGATAGTTCCTCCAAACATATTTCCCCATGAAACTCATCTCCAAATGTAAAACTTACTTTGATTTATTGATGGCTCTTTTCAGCTTCTTCTCCAGTTGTTTCATCCTTCCCATGGCAGCATTGTATTTGGCTGCAGTTTCCTTGTGAACCAGCTCACTTCTTGTTTTGGTCTGTTCTGCCTCCATGACCTTCCAAAGGATAAAAGCCAGACTGAGTGGCAAGACAATGATCCATTTCTTGTCATTTTGTTAATTATGACAAAGGTGGTGCAGCTTCTTGCATAACCTCTCTTACAGGAAGTTCAGATCAGTCTCAGATTCTGGGATCATTCATTTAACCCAGTCAAGTGACAGAGTAGTGCTAGCAGAAGTCACCCATTGAACAGCATCCTGCTTCTCTCCCAGGAGCCTGCCTTTCCCAGCAGGTTGCTCAGCCCCCAGACACAGTCCCACCACTCAGGGAAGGGCTGAAAACCAAGCACAGCAGTGGGAGGGCTGAATCACCAGGGAAAGCGTGTCTGATGACTGACTGCCTGTTTGCAGAAGGCCAGGAAGGTTTGCTCTCAAAGCATCTGACCAGCCTCAAATCATGGCTTCAACACTGAAAACGCAGAGGTACAAGCCCTCAGCTGACAAATAGGGGAAGACTCCCCACTGCCAGGCAGGCAGATGCTTAATGCAACCAAACCTGAGGCCCCTCTTCAATCTCAAAACATGATGCTGTTCTTGACATTTTTATGATCTTCCTAGAATCCATCGGGAGCAACACATTTGGCCAGTGTACTATGAACGCTTTTATTTCATTCTTGAGTGGTGGTTCAGGGGTTGTTGGTTTTGCTGGAGAAGTGATAAGAATTTAGCATTATACAGACACAATTGATAAAAGCATGATGAAAGTAGGCCCCACAGGAGCCTGCACCAGTAGACAAAGCCTTTACACAAAAATATGATGCAAGGTAATCAGTATTAAAATAACAAAGAAGACATAAAAATCTCCAGAATAACAGAGAGAAGGACATAAATCAGACATCATTGAACATAAGGTAACATAATGATTTGATACAGGGGTGAAACGTACATCTCCAGAGGAGAAAGCATGCAGTCTTCAGGCTCCCTCTCTTGTAGCTATGAAGGCATCCATACAAAAAATGGCCAGACTTGATTTTCACCAGTCTTAGACCTCAAAATGCCTCAGCTTTGACCACAACTTCAAGCACAGTTTGCTCCAACCGGCTCCCAGCACAAGAACACGCACCTGAGCTCTCAGATCCAGAGAGAACAGTGAAGAATTCCTCATTTTAGATAACCTCACCCACAGAGCTCTGATTTCTTGCACATGTTCCAGCCGTCAGGCTGAACTGCACAGGGAAAAGAGTACAGTCAGCCTTGACTTGCTTGGAGTGCTGCTCCTCTCAAGAAAACTGTCACGTCGTCCTTTCTGGCTCCTAACTGAAAGCATCAAACTGCTACATGTTATCAGATTGATAACAGGTTCTCTCCTGCATCCTCAAGTGCATCAGCATCAACTAGAAGCTCCTGCTGCCACAACCTTAGGCCACATTTTGCTCATCTGCACACACCACTTATTAAACAAAGATGTTGCTACAGGACTATGAGAAAGAAAGGCTTCCAAAGGCTTTTTTGATCAGATATAAAGTAATATCCTCATCTTCAACACCCTTCAACTATTTCATAAATAAGGCACCCGGGAGGGGAGGGGAAAGGAAGGGAGGGGAGGAAGGAAGACAGAAAGGAATCTGTCAGATTGATAACAGGCTCCCTCCTGCATCCTGAAAACACACTGCAGCTTCTCATCTTGAGCAGCTGTTTGAAAACTAGCTTGGTGCAGTGACTTCCCTTAGTGAAATATGTCAGACAAGGCTGGTTTTAGTACAGAAGCATCTGAAATTGAAAAGCCATCTCCAAAGACTGCACAAAAGCACCTTCCTTGTAGTGTGGCAAGGAAACTGCAATTTTAAAGTGCTGGAAACCACAAAATAATGGAGCAGCTGGAATTTGACAGGGCTCAATTAAATGTCAATCCCTCACATCCATTCCTGGGGCAAAATTAACATCAACTGTGATGTGTGGGATGAACCACATCAGTACTGCCAGCATCAGGGTCATAAAGCCAGGTCAGGCATCCAGCATCATCTTGATTTTGCCCATCTTTCATATCAAACATCACAGAAATGCTGAACCCCACAGAACTGGGATTAGAGGGTGACAGACTGCAAACACCTCGAAGTATCTGACAAAATAAGTTACTTGCTGCAGGCCACATGTACCCATGTTCAGCACCCTTTCCAAAACAAAACAGCATATTTCATCCTTTTGAGAAATCAGTGGTGTAAGGAAAAAGGTCTTCTCCCACTCCCTTGTTTTCCTATGGATGTTCTGTCAACACACCCACATTACCCACACAAGTCTGTCCAGAGGCCAGGGGCAACCTGTCCCCTTTCCCCCAGGACAGCAGCTCAGGGTGCATGCTTAAGGCTGGGGACAATACCTGGACAATCACTAGGTGTCTGTGGAGATCAATCACCTGCCAAGATGCATTTCATTCAGACAAGGAACAATAAAAGAACAATCCACACAACACCCCTCACAAAAACCAAAGGCCTTTAAGTAGAGAAGCTGTCCATCAGGGTGAGTGGACAGAACCAGACAGCAAACCATGCTGCCACCTCTGCACCCGGGAAGTTCATTGGAAGACCAACTAGGGAAACCCCTCACCTAGTGAAAAGGTCTTACTTAAAAGATGAGACATACTTTTAAACAGACCTCATAATACAGACCGGGACCTGTAAACAAGCTTTTGGTCACAGTTACCGAGGAAGCTGTTTTGTCAAATGAAAGTCAATGCGCTTCTACCACCGACCCTGCCTTGCTGATGCTCCTAAGCCATCACAGATGCAGCAGCATTGCTTTGAAACAGGCAGAGATACAAGTGAGGATGACACCTCTTCAAATAAAGACACACCTCCCCTCATTACATAGCCCCTGCCATTCATACCCTTGGGGCAAGCAGGAGACCACTCTGACACAGAAGCACGGAAGCAGGTGAACTTCCAGGATGCCCACACTTTCACCAGACATTCCTGTAGCTCTGTCCTTAAGTACTAGATTGAGTTCTGCCTGGAAGAGGTGCTCTCTTTTGTAACACAGGCTACAAAAAATCCAACACAGGTATCAGTCAATTCCTCTTCTCTCATCCCTCCCTTCTATTTCCAACCCAGATGTGTCTGGGAAAGGAAGGTTAGTGTAGAGTAGTATTTTTAGTGAATAAGTAAACTAGTCTTTGTTCCCCAAAAGAGATGTGCATGGTCTGAACTCAAAGATGGAGTCCAGGCAATATTTCAGCAATAACGGATGCAAAAGGACCGTGTACCAGTGAAATGAAGCAAAGCTGACCATCTAAGCCAGAGAGTTACTCTTGACAACTGTTGGGTATTTTTTGCCCCCAAAAATAGAAATTGATGGCTCTTCTCAGGGAAGAATGATAAATAAAAGATGTAAGAAGCAATGCACGATTAGTAAACCAGGCCAGAATCAAGAACACAGGAGGCTGCACTTACCCCCTGCATTTCCAGGGTAAAGGGACAGAGACGTTAGGATAGGGAAGGATGCAGATATTTTTGTTGTTTCTTTCACAGATTTCTCCCCCCCCCCCCCCCCCCCCCCCCCCC
>JBAFWW010065348.1:0-43806 GCA_036873685.1 Agapornis canus | reverse complement strand
AATAAATAATAATAATAATAATAATAATAATAATAATAATAATAATAATAATAGTTACACTGGCTTCTTCACAATTATTAGTTAGAACTGAAATCTGATTAGGTCTTCATACACATGTCACCTGTATACCTGACAGCCCTCTGCTGAGACATAAATGTAAGCGGCATGTGCTCAGTGAAGCTGACCCATATAGTGAAGTAGTTTATGAGAAATGACGATATATGATGAGAATACAGAACTGGATAATACGTTTATTTATTGATTGAAAATAAAATTCATGAACTGTGAAGCTGAAAACTGCACCATAGGGAATTGGTCCAAGAGAACATTAGGGGGAAAGAGAGAGAGAAAACGCACGTGTGTATGTATATTACATGTAAGTTACAGGTTGCCTAAAGGCTTCTGATTCCACAAGCAAAGCCTCTGAGAATAGGATCTGAAAGCCTTTAATGCAACTAAGGCTTTGTCAGTAATATATTTGCATATTTTGCCTACAAACCCAAAATGCTGTATTAATTCATTTTTATTTACCTTTCTGCTGCTTCCAAAAGAAACCTCGCAGGAAGCCATTAATGACACAGCTTCATAAGAGATAAATTTCAGAGAGGCTTTGCAGGTAGTGACTGAAGGGGGAAAAAATGTGTGTCAAATTTGGGTTATTAACAACATAATCCTTAAACAGACGGTATCTCAAAGACTAATTCATCTTCAAATTTGACTGTAAAAACTGCATGATCCTTCACTCTGTGTGCACGTGAATTTATATTGCATGTCTTTTTTTCTTTGTATTTACTAAAAAGGAAAACAGGAGAATTTTGAAGCACTGCAATTCAGGCTGGAAAACTCAATTTCATCTTCATGCTACTGCACTTTCCATCCAAATTCGGCTCCCCTTCTCCATCATCTACCAGTGAAACTGCAGGGCAAGCAGCTTTCTCTCACAGCCCATGTGCAATGCTGTAGTCACTGGCCCCTTTTCCAACAGTAGCTTCCTGGGGAGGGCCCTGTAGGAGCTCCCGGAAGGATACCCCCTGGTCCCAGCAAGTGATAGCCCAAAAACTTAGCTCTCTTGGGGTGCATTTATCATATCCGGCGTTGCATATGTGTAATCTGAATTGCCACAACTCAGTGCAAGTCAAATCATGCTGATTGACAGCTAAGACATCCCCCAGCCTCCCACATACGAAATTGGAGCTGCTGTCCCTGGTTTGTCTGCCGCTCACAGCAGTAGGCATCTGGGACAAGACTTCTGTATTTTGTCACAAGTTAAATAATATTTTTTGTTTAGCTTAGTGCCAGGTTCTTGGTAGACGAACCTTTTGACAAGCTGAATGAGAAGCAATTGCTCTGTAATCCCCGGCTGCAAGAAAGCAGGAGTCCCATTTAATACAATTTTAACAACATGATTTTTTAATCATGATACAGCAAAAGCAGTCTCAACCTTTTCCCTACTTAAGCATAAAGTACTGAAACCTTCATGTCTTCCAACACTGAGAGAAGTGAAAACCTTTTTCCTCTGTGAATTTATAATATGCAGTACAAGCTTCTTATAAACTTTCCTGTTGTTGGAGCTACATCTTTCCTCCCTCTTAAGATATATAATTTAGAGGTTTCCTCTTCCTTCCTGTACTTTTCTGATCTGGATGCTCTATTTATAGTCTTTGTAATATCAAAATTATCTCTGAGGAAAACCAGAGACTCACTCATATACATAAAGCAGCATAAATGGTCTGGTTCCATTGCCCAATCCAGCACCTTTACAACTCATTTGTTCTTTAAACAGAGGAAACATTTCTTCTAATTTATTTACATACTGAATTGTCTACATTTAATCTACATTTAATCATTTTATCTGCATCTAATTTATCCCCATACTGTAGCTCTTGTCTCTCTGCATATGTTGCATAGACCTGGTCTCCCATTACATTCCTTGTTGCGCTGCCACATATGTTGTACCCCTGTGTACAGGTGAGTGCCATATCCTGGTTTCAGCCTATGTGTCCTGGTTACAACCTAGAGCTGTGTCCCAGAGACAAAATGAAAGGTTGTATATATGAACCATGCGAGGCACCAGGCCTCACTGCCCCAGAGGCTGGACAGCAAGTGCAAGGAAGCAGCATCTTCATTGCACAACCACTGTCCTTCTCCTGCCTCATTGACCACAGTGCCTGGTTGAAGCCAGTGAGATTTTGTTGCTCCTTGGGGATGGGCAAGGAGGAAAAAGTACCACCTGGTCATGCCCTGCCACCTCTATCCTCTGCTCCCCAACTGCACCAAAGTGGGTCTGCACCCAGCCTTTCTTCTTTTGTTTAGAAAAAGACCCATATTGTCCTGGAGGAAGACAAAATGCTTCTATTCCTTGCAGAGCAGTTATTCCCAGAAGCATATGCACTGAAATCAATCCTCCAGCGAGTCCCTGCACTGCAGAACAAGTGTTTCAAAGCCCGACCCAGCTGCAGTGGATACACCTGGCGTCCATTACAAGCCCCCTTCTTCCTGTGATAGATGAGCAGCTGAAATGTACTTAAATGAGAGCTTCTGCCTTTCTGGGTTCCTGCCAGCCCCAGGCAGTGTTGGCACAGTCAAGGCATACAGAAAGGGCAAAAGATGGTGATGGCAGCAGTGACAAATGGCAAGAGAAAGGCCTCAGTTTGTAGTGGAGTGTTACACATGGTTTAGGAAGGGTTTCACAGCTCTGTATGGAAAGGCTACAGTGCACTGCAGTTATATTTGTTCTTTGCTGGTGCCATTTTGTTTTCCTGGGTTTTTTCTGCATAAACCAAGGAAATGTATCTGGAAAATTACAAGGTCAGCTCATGTCAGTAGCTGTTGCTAGAGAAGCAGCCCTGTGACACCATTAACCAGGACACTGCCACAACTTAAGAAACACCTTAGAGCTGTTTCTTAGATCACAACACAGAGAGACAGTGGAGAAAATAAGAGAAAGATTTCTGGATAGAGGACATCAAGCCAGGACACTTCCTAAAGCAATTAATACAGGGGAATTAAAAACCAAAAAGCTCAGGAATGTACAAATATCAGCCATTTCCTCCTCCAGATACAAGTACATGCTATAGCTTCAAAAACTAGCAGCTGCTCTGTGTGGCTGCATCCTTTCCTGCTATGTGTTGTCCTGGGGACGTGAATGAGATGGGAAGGTGCCACAGTAGTGAAAATGAGTGTGTGAAAATGGGGTTCCCCAATGCACATGTGTACACTGAGTGTACATGAGTAGCATGTGAAAAGGTCTCTTTGTGCTGATGCTCATGCCATGTAATGCTGATATGACAATTATTTTATAATCCTTTAATATATTTTTAACTAATTTAAAGTTCAGGACTGGCAATAGATTAGCCATATAGCTCAATTATTTAAATGTTTAACCCCTTCCTAAAATGCAGAAAAAGAGGAGAATTTAGGTATTTCAGCTTTAATGCCTCATGATAATTTTTCCCCTATTTTAAAAAGGCTGCAAAACCAAAAAATAAACAAAGTGAAATGAAAGGGCCAGAAACTGTTTCTCTTTGCTCCCCAGAAGTTATTACCAGGATTTAATCCTAACTTGCAGTTCTGTAAAATAAGCAAATCATAGGCAGTGATAGAATAGGGCTTGGGGCTGTGTGTTAGTACTCTAGGTGGGCACCCTCCCTAGCTGGCACCACCAGAGGTGATTCATGCCAGGCAAGACATGGGTTGTTGATCTCCAGACTGGAAGACTATTTAGCTAATTCAGTTACCACATAAGTTAGCAGTGGCAAATCCAATACAACATCCTCAGTGGACTGAATGCTTCCTGGGCTTTGTAAAGTTTCAATACATAGGTTTCTACATAGTGGCCAAATACCTTTCTTAAAACTGTTCTTTGTCAATGGACAGAGTTTTAGTTCAAGTCATAAAGAGATGTCCAGTGACTTCTTTGTGTTTCATATTAATACAAATTTTTATGACATTTTCTATATATGTTTCTACCTCTTCAGTAAGAGAAAGAACTTAATAGAGAGGAAAAAAGTCTATATTCTGCTCACAAATGTAGGTGTGACAGACATACAGATATGTACCAGATATAGCCATGTACAAACAACTGCATCATAAAAATTTGGCCTCTTCCACCTGCAAAACCTCACCGGAAAATAAAGAAAGCCTAATTTTGCTGTAATAATTTCCAAAATAATTACTTCATCTGCTAGTGAATTTATTAAATCAAATCATCTGCTTGATTTATCTGTGTTAATTAATTTTTAAAGGAGTAGTAGTGAAAATAAGAAATAGAAGAATGTTGTTTCTAAAGAGCAGTCATCATGTTGGAGAAGAATTGGCTGCTCATAAACGGTCAAGTTGAACTTGCTCTGCATAATAGACTAAAACAAGACATTTCAGGCAAGTTCCCCTGCTCCTGATAAGACATTTTTTAAACAGATCTGATATCTTAATTGTAATCTTTTCCCTCTGGGTAACAATGTTAAGTGCTACTCAGAGTAACATCTCAATTTACATTTAATTTCTTTCTCTTTATAATGTGAAAAAAAAAAAAAAATACCAAAAATCCAACAACAACCTTTTCTCCCATCAGGTTTCACTAATGCATATATTTGGTGGTTCCTTTCAGGAGACCAGCTGTATTAATTTAACTTCTCAACTGTGATTTCTAGTTAAAAGAGACTAAACCTGGGATAAAAGAAGCCTGATGACTACTTCTGCCTTTTTGCCATCATTTACAAAATACAACCAAACAAACAAAAAACCAAAACAAACAGGGAATAAAAGAAATGAGTACTTCAGGCTTTCACTCCACGAAACAAAAGACAATTATCCAAAGACAGAGAGAAAGGGAGAGGCTCTTGAAAGATTGCTAAGAAGTGGTGTCTGCTGAGACAAGATGTCAGCTTTGAAAAAGCATCTTTTTGACCTAAATCTTCCCTGTTGGGCTCTTAATCCGTGTGTTCAACTCACCCATACTGCCAACGCAGCACTGCATTGCCACTGCTATGTGAGAGCCTACAGTAACTTTCAGTCCTCCAGGCCCCTGCACCACCAACAACCTTCCCACCCACCACAGGAACAGGACCCTTCAGCTGATGGTTTTCCAGTGCCGTGGCCACACAACATTGGAGGCAGAGGGATAAGTGACCTGCAGACCCTCCACATCTCCAGCAGGTGCTGGGATTCAAATGTGCATGATCAGAGGTAGCATCTGTCTATGTGTTTGTGCACACATGTGCATTGGAATGATCTCCCCGAGGGAAGTGATGGACTCCCCAGTGTTGGACATTTCTACGATTTGGCTGGCCAGGGCACTGGAACATCTAGTCCAGGTCATGCTTTGCCAAGAAAGGTTGGACCAGATGATCCTTGAGGTCCCTTCCAATCTGGTATTGTGTGATTCTGTAATTCTGTGTGCACAAGTCTCTATATCCCTCACTTTACCTGATGCTGCCTTGTACCCCAAGCTGCTCTGGCCTGGTCCCCCTGGGAGAGGCACCTCTCAAGAATAATATTGTGTGCCTCACAATATGATAAAGAAGCTCCTCAGTCTTCTCTACACAAAAGTTCTCCTTTTGTTTTGTTTTGTTTAACTTAGGCTTTCTAAACAACAGGGAAGCAAAGAGTGTTGTTATTCAGCTTCTTCACAGTAGCAAAGAACATGTGGCTGAAGTGGAGCATACTTAGTATTTTGGCTGAAAAACAGAACACCTTACTTAGCACGCACATAAGTGCCATCAAAAGACTTATAAATTTGCAGATGATTTCAAGTCACTCAGGAGGGATTGTGCTGGAAATGACAGAGGTGTGCTGGGACATTCATTAGCCAGGCATTTGGGGGGCACGTTCCCTTACAGGGCCACTCTCTCTGCTCACATGTGAGGTTACAGAGGGAGGGATATGCCACATCCCAACAAGACAGAAGACTGAGTCAAAGACAAGCTGAACAATCCCATACACCTAAAAGACTCTTCCTATTTGCCTCTCCACTGCCTGCAGCTCCATAAGAAGCTGAAAGGGGTGTGGAATACACGCTGTGGCTGCATGGCGATGGGTGTTAGTATGATCGTTTAACACCATGGGAAGTAAAATGCATCACAAAAAGAAAAAGATAGGCAAACAAAGTAAAAAAAAAAAATTAAAAGAATCCTTTTATAAATACATCAGGGCATCTCAGATACATAAGAGATCTATAAATTATGAGCCATTGCCTAACACAGTTTGTACCACTTGGTGGCAACACTTCCATGTTTGATTTATTGAACCTTTCTTGTAATCTTTCTTCTGATCCTTGAAAGGACAAGCATAAGCCCTGATACATGCAATTAATTAATGCAGAGAATAAAAATTAAAGTTTTTAATGGTTTTACTACTGCTTTCTGTCCAGGAGCCAACTAAATAGCTTACAAGAACATGTTGCTTCAGGTGCTGAGACATTTCTAACAGGAAATTCGCATGCCACAGATGCCACTGAGCAGCCTTGTACAGCAATCTCATCTTAAATACTGTCAGAAAACAGTTTCTTCCAATGGGCAACCAGAACCACAAAAGAAAGCATTGACCAGGTGCTTGCAGAACACTGGGTGCTTTGGAAAGACAGTGTAGGTGGCTATGACTGTGCAAGGTTCTCCATTTCAAGTGTTTTAAGACTGCAGGTACACATCCAAAACCATTCAAACTGTAGTCTTGCCTACTGCCCAAACAACAGCTATGCCATGGCTCTTTCTTGCAGTTTGAGTTTGATCTGCAAGACTCACTCTTCAAGCAAATATCACTCAGTGTTCCCACTTGCTCAACCTGGGCCCCCTGCTAAACCTGACAAATAATGTCATTAATGTCAACAATTTTCCAAATTGCAGGGTACACAAACTCACTGGCATTGGGCCCATACCTGCAGTTTGTGATGTTCTGTCACTCCAAAGCTGTCAAGAGGATATCTCTAGGAAAACCAGCCCAAAGTCTCACAGCAGCCCAGGGGTGATACTGAGAATGGGGATACTCCTGCATCTCTGTTCACTGGCATGGGAAATTCTGAGTAGCAAAGCAGTCCACAGACAACCAGATGAGGTTCATGAACACCAGTAGCCTTCAGGAGTGCTATGCAGCCCTGGCCACTGTAGCTTTAGGCAGAACAATGCAAAAGGGACAATGCAAAAGGCACCTGCATTTACCTATTCCTCACCTCTCAGGAGAGAGAGCACAAATGTAATAACACAAAGTCCTTAAGAGCAGCAGCTGACACAACAAATGGAAACATTGTTTGAGTCTTAAGGCCACAAGGAAGAAGTGTTCTAGATATTCCCATGCCCTTTATGCCTGCTGCATGGGGTGATGCTGGCCAGGATGCTGACACAGATGCTCTATCCAGAAGGGGTGGCAGTGGGGTCTGTCCCCTCCAAAGTGTTGAGCCAGTTTGGAGAGGACATGCCACCTGGAGGGGCCAAGGAAACCCCCAGATCCTCCAAAATGGCCTCTTCTACATCTGACCATGATTTGCTGACAAGGGGAATAAAAGGAAGCTGAGACTCACAACAATTTTCATCTGCTCCTGGGCACATTCACAGAGACTAAGCAAAGGAAATACACTAACAATAAGGGGGAAATGTTTGGCTTCTGATATTAACATATTTATAGCAACAAGAATACTATAGGTCCCAACCTTATCTAAAATTTTGATGGAATGCCAGTTTTAAAGGTGAAAGAAAAAGTTTAAAATTATTACCAAAGGTATTTAATATTAACATTAAATTCACCTAGGCTCAAGAACTGATATTCCAAGTGTTTGAATTTATGAACACATTAGTCAACTGAAGTTCGTTCAGTTGTGTTGAAAGAATTAATGACTCAACTGAGAATTTACTTACAATATACTTGGAAATCAACACAGCTTTGTAAGGGGCAGGGTGGGGGAGGAATGTTCAACAGAGGTAGCAAATGCTGACTTTCAGATGGACACACGCACATTCTCTTTAATCAGGACATGAACTGGGGAGGGTCCTGACTTCGAAACCCTATATGCTCCCAAATGGTAAATTCTGATACCCCACTGTATATAACCTCATCATTCACTCGCCTTCTAAATTATTTCCATTTTTAATATATGATTGAAGATGACCTATAACTCAACATTTCCTAGAAAACAGAGAGCCCAACCAGCTGCACAACTGCTCTGGATAGGAGGTAGAGCAGGATGTGCTTCCTGCTCTTAATCAGTTCTCTGCTCTACCTTAAGGCTAGATCCAAAGGGGCATCAGGCTTAGAAATGAAATTCCTGAACTTGAGACAGGAAAAAGAGGATAAGAATCCACAGCCTTATGCACTAGATCAAAAGGCTTGAGCATTAAATGGTAGGGTAAGTGTAACCAGCATGAACTGATACAGAACAGTACACAAGTTGTTACCAACACTTCATGGCTGTGGAAAACCTGAGTTCAGCTCTTTTCTGTGCAGAAAGATGAGAGATGATGCTCAGCACAGAGCAGTGCCAGGCTGCAGGGTCCTCCTGAGGTTTGTGCTCACCATGCCTGACCTGCTGTGCAGTATGTACACCATGGGACCCTACAAGTGTATCAGGCCAGAGAGAAGAGGGCAAGGGAGAACAATTGTTCACAGCAGTTTTGGGCACTCCTTGGTAAGGGCAGCCCTGGGCTAGTCCTGCATCAGTAAGGGTTAGTGGTCCCCACAACTATTCACTGGAATAGGACACCCCTAAATCTCTTTCTTTCCATGGAGTACCTCAACCACTTCACCTACAAAATCACAATTGCATTACCCTAACACCAGACATGTCATCTACTCTGTTCAGCTGGGTATGAGACAAAGGTAGCATTTCTTCTCCCTTCTGCTATGGTCCACATGGAACCCAGGCCCAGAAGATTCATGTCTGCTTGGCCCTGTCAAGACTGATGCAGCTCTAAACCAACTAGAAGGAGATATGCTGGTGCTCTGAGAAGTTTGCTTAAATAAATGTAGATGACTGTGATGGCAGGCAGGAGGTTGGTAAGCTCCAAATCTCTGGCATGCAGTGTAGCACGACACCCAAGGCCATGTGTACACCAAGTAGATATTACAGTTTAATAAGCTGAGCTGCTCAACTGATGGTGGCTGAGAGTCCTCCACCTCCCCAGCCCTGGGAGGGATTCACACCCCAAGCACTGCCTTAGTGCAATTGCACAGCAGATAACAGCACCAGCTTGGCTCTAGTCTTGCCACGTCCATGCATTGGGACTGCAGCACAGGGAGCTAAAAATAATCAGTCTTTCCCAAACTGAGGAAAGATATTGCAGGTCTGGACCAACAGAGTGGGAGTTAAGTAGAAGGGGAAATAAAACATTCAAGAAAAGAGAAATGAAAACAACTTTCTCTATTGACACTTGTTTTTAAACTAAAGACATAATTACCCTGTTGTGAGCCTTGACTACAGAGAAAAGCATCTTGTTGGGAGCTAATTAAAGAATTACTCAGTGTTTAGCTTCTTAGATAAAGGAGCATAAGCTTCGAAACAGAAGTGTTTGCAGTGAGCTTCTGAAAACTCTCTGAAGACAGCAGAGCTTAAGTCTGTTAAGCCTCTTCCTTCAACTATTAAATGTCTGTTCAGACATCTTTTTTATTTTTTTTCTTCCTTTCTTTTTTTTGTGAAAGAAGCCCCAGGTACCTCTTAACAACAGGCATTTTCTCCCTTGCTTGGAGTATGGGGTGGTGTGCTACCATGCATCACAGTGATCAGCACAGGGCATCCACTGAACCACTATAAAGGTGGACAGGTGTCAGAGATGTCACGAAGCAGTGTTTAGTAAATAAAAACAACCCACTATTGCTGCATGCCACTCCTAGGTTATGTTCTGACCAGACCTTTACCAGGCACAGCCACCTTGCCTAGCCTGCCTGTATCAGCACTGCATCTCTGACACAGACAAACTCTGGGTGCTATAGGGGATACCCCATCCAATTGCCCCCTGACCTAACACTGTGAGAAACCTTATTTTCTAAGTACTTACTTCAGACATTGGATCTGTGCTTCTCCTGGTGCTCCAGAAAGGGGCTGAGCTTTACCCCATTAAGACATTTGATGAGAGACGAGGTGCAACTGAGTTAAACAAATCAAAAGACCTCAACAATGCCATAGCACCAGTTTTATTTCCCACTTTGTGTTCTGCTGACTGACATGCAGCAATGCCATGTTGCCAAACAGCTGGCAGGGGATTGGGCAGGAGAGCTAGTGACTGCTGTGGCTTGTGGTTTATTTACTACAGTGCTGCAGACCAGCCTAAGCCTGCTCCATCATGAGACCAGCACTGGCAGGTTTTAGTTTTATCATGAGCGGATGCTATACTTCTATTTTTTTCTAATTGTCTCTCCTCCAGATTACTTAGGAGCACAAAACTAAAAAAAAACAAAAAAAAAAAAAAAAAAAAACTTCAAAGATGCACCTTTCAGAAAGAGTAAATATTTTAACTATAGACCCCTTCTTATGTCCATCCTGGCAAAGGGAATAAGTCCCTTCTGTACACTGGAAAATGCAACTTATCTTTTCTCCAGTAACAGTAGTAGCAAAAAAGCCTGGAGGTTAGCTGAGCCTTTACAAAGGCTTGATGGTAAAATTACTGCTGTCTAAATTATTCTGCAGTATGTGGTTTCATTTTTCAGCCATTTTAGGATAAAGCACTGGTTTATATTACCAATATCAGTTGGTAGCAGAGTAGAGACTTCCAGTTTTCTCAAATTAATTCCCCCTGGAAATTAGGTTTCCCTCTAGCTGCACTGGGAACAGACACACACTCACACACACATGTACACACACATGCCTGGCAAGACCAGCAGAGCCTCAGATGCTTTTATCCTCTCAGGCAGCAGCTGCCCAGTCTCTGCCATGGCACTGCAGAGATGTAGCTGGTCTCTTGGACTTATATCATAGGGTGTGTGAGGGAATGGTGACAGTAATGTGTCATCTTTCATAAACTTTAATAGCTCGATGTCCACTGCCAGGGAAATGACAATCCAGCCTGAAGGGCAGGGGCAGCCAGCCTCTGCTCCATCCCTGGCAGTGTTCAAGGCCAGGTTGGACGAAGCCTTGGGTGGCATGGTTTAGTGTGAGGTGTCCCTGCTTATGGCAGGGGGGTTGGAACTAGATGACATTAAGGTCCTTTCCAACCCTAACTATTCTATGATTCTATGATACACGGGCTTCCATGTGTACTTGGCTCTGGGAACGATCCTTAGGGATAACTGGAGCTTGACTTCAAAAGTAGTTGAAAAAAAGTAGCATGCAAGCCTCCATAGCAGTGGAGCTGAGGGGACAGTCTCTGCAGAAAGGATGACCAGTTCCCAGAGAAGCAATGTCCCTAACTCCCACAAATGAGATCCAAGCACTTGTGATTGTTACATTGGCCAGCAGCCTAGGCATGCAAACACCTCAGCTGGACCACCACTAAAGCTGAATTTGGGTTAAAATGTCCCCTTTTTACACAATTCCAGCTCAATACACAATTCCTGGAGAGGTGCTGCTTAAAAATGGAGATTATTACTTCCCAGGGCAGGGGTTTTACTGCTGTGCTGCTGGCTCTTGCGTCACACAGTTCCCACACCTCTCTGTACAATATTCTGGTCTGAAAGAGAAGCTTGGATGGAGGATGGCTCTGCTCCCTCTGCTCCAACAGGAGGTGTGAATTCAATCCAGGAGTAAAGGCAAGGCCTGCAGAGAGTGGTCATGGCTTCATGTTGTAATCCCTAAATGCATAAGAGCACAGGCTCCCACTCTTAGCATTCTGCAACAGACTCCCCAGGCAGTTCCTGGGCTTTTCCCCATCTGCAGGATGACATGCCTGGTCACAGATACACTGGCAGAGGTCAGCTTAGCACCAGTTCTGGGCTGCTGTTCCCAGGCTGCAGAACAAACTCATCCAGCACACTTTGGAGCCCATACCACTGCCATGTGGCCAGCTCTTGTGCTAGCTCTGGTCAGCTCTCAGCTAGTGCTGTAAAGTGTCCTGTTAACAGGACACTTACCACAACAACAGTTCTACAGGGCAAAGGAGCTCTCTTCTGAGTACTGCCATCCCTTCCTATTGCTTCTTTGCTAAACTGGATGATTTCTCAATTGAGAATTCTGTACTGCACACAGCATTATAGTGTCTGAAAGATCATGCAACAACAATGCTTCATAGTTCATGAGACATCAGGGAGGAGGAAAAAGCTTTAAGTCCACAGTTCTGGAAGTCACTGAAATAATAACAACTGTATGAGAGAGGCAAGGCTTGTAAGGAGAGGTAGTATTTTTTATTATCAGACTGACACAGCTGAGAAAAAAGGGACACGTTCAGATACAGAAACACTTATGTTTAAATGTGCTGGCTCTTCTGTTTGGAAATCTCTTTCCCCCCTAAGTGCTGTAGCTTAAACCTCCATTCTAATTTTGCTGCTCTGAGGCGTTTAAGCACAAGACACTCAGCAGGTATGAGCTGAGAAAGGGCCAAAATTAAAGGAACCAAGAACAGCTGTATATAATCACAAGTGATCTTCAGAGACCTTATTAGCTTAGACCACAAGGTCCCTCTTTCCCTGTTTCTCACCAGCCACCCAATACAACACTTTTAAGAGCCAGCCAGACTAACAACTTTCCCAAACCTTGGGACTAGGCAGCCACACTGACTCAACTCCTGCTAAAACCAGTGTTGGCTAAGATCAGGGACTGCAAACTGCCTCCTCTCTCACCTCTAGCAGAACAATTTACCACTGTGGGTCTCCAGCAAAGCAGCAGACCTCCACTCTAACAATGAGTGGGTTTCCCATCACATGAGAACTGCTGCTGACTGTGGTTGGGCTAATGTAGTTTATTTAGCATGTCCAGCATTATTTAAAATAAGCACACATGCAAATGAAATTATCCTCTCTTTCCACGAGACACATTTAAAAACACACATTTCTATCTACGCTTTGTGAAAGAGGATGGGAGTTTCACCAAATGTCAGAAGTACTCCATAGAGACAAAATTATGTGGGAAAGGGGAATCAGTTTTTACTAACCTCTCTTCCACTGTCATGCTACTTCGTAATTTTCAGTGCAACCTCTAATATCAGATGCATTCTCAAAAGTCATGGGAATTGTCAGGGCAAGTATATTTAGCCATATCCCTTTGGGTAGGTGGGGGAGGAAAGAGACCCCTAAATAGCTGTAAGATAACAATTACTGCAAACATATTTGCTTAGAGAAAGTTTAGTCAGAGTTCAGAGAAAAGACAAGCTCTTGGCAACGGCCAACTGCTTCTTGACCTGTCCCTACAAACCTTTACTTGAGGAGTAGTCTGCTTAGAAGAAAAACTCTATTTTACTTAGGTCTTCACCACATGCTCTAAGCACACCTCAGTGGAAAAGAAATGCTTAAAGGAGTGGCAAATGATCTAGAATTCTCTCCCCTCTTTACAAAAAAGTCAAATCCAAGCCCTCCATAACAGAAAACATCCTTTACATGGGGTGTGTGTGTGTGTGTGTGTGTGTGTGTGTGTGTGTAATTCCCACTATTCACAATACTGCAAAGAATTAAGAAAGTACACAACACTTTAACAGACGACTGAAATTGTCCTGGCTTTCATTCAGCTGCAATGTTAGTGGGAGTGGGCAGAAACCTCCCCCACAGCTGCAGGAGAAAACTGTGGGATTCAGGCTGGAAAAGTAGCAGAAGGAGGATGTGAACGTTGTTATAAATAAAACTTATCAGACAACAAATGAATCATGAGAATGTTATCTGGTTCAACAGGAGTGTGAAAACAAATAGGCATTTCAAGAGGAGGGTTGCTGGCAAGGTAAATAACTACAAAATAGCAGGAAATGACCAAAGAAATGTGCCAAGCTGATGGCAGCAAACAGAACTCTCCCCAACAGCAGATTTCAGTGCCACCTCTGTGCAGTGCCACCACCCTTCACCCAGCTGTGTGGTTCTGCACCCACCCACCACAACCCTAGCCACGGAACGACAAAGGACTGAATAGAGGTGCACAGGACATTTAACATGACCCAGTGTTTATTGATTCCTGCCACAGTTTTGTTTTTGTGTTTGATTTTAATAGTAACAGGAACACAAAATGTGATGCATTGTAAAATATTACTAGGGGGTTCTACATTGATCTGATGCAAAGTGCCAGCATTGTTGACCAGCATACAACCTGACAAGAGAAGATGTAGTCATAACTCACTCTCAGATATCTGCTGGGAGTATACATCACAGTCAAAGTAAAACTAGTTATTTGCCTGCAAATAGATACATTTTCTTCTATATGCAAGTGGTGTTAGAGCCAGCTATTTTGCAACAACAACAAATATATATAATACATTCTGACATCTTAAAAAATAGGAAAGGATTAAAACTTTTAAAAAGAGAAGGAAAAAAAGAGTGGATCATTTTAGATACTACTTTGCAGAGACCATTCCTCATAGAAGCAGAAGTAATCTAGAGAAAGGAAGCTTAGAAGCTACTTTGCTCAAAAGGCCAGTGGTTATAAGTTTAAGAATAAAAATAGTCTCTTGATTTTCAGCACTGTCTCCTGGCCTTTTATTCCCTGCACAACAAAATCCACTTGTAAGAAATTGTGGCCTGGTGGCTCTGCATATTTTTCCAATGCAATTACACTTGGAAAGGCAACCATATTTCTCATAGAGCCATGAAAATCTTACATGACACACACATGTGGCAGGTAACATCTTCACAGATAAGAATGATGAAGGCACATTATCTAAAGGTTGAAGGAATAAAAAACCAAACAGCAAAACTCTTGGAGGTCTAAAAATTATATGCCTTAGAGAAACCACTCTTCTTCACAACTGGGTGACAAGTGCTGTTTAGCCACAAATGTTTCAAACAGTTTGCCACGAAGACAAAACACAAGGAAGGAAAAAGTCTCCCTGAAATGCCCTCCTTACAGCAGCAACCAGCTTCTCCCAGAGTTCTTCAGAAAATGTCATTCTTGTTGAACAGCTTGCAACATTTCCAGAGACAGACGAGAAATCTGTGTAGAAAACATCAAGCTTGTGGATTCCTACACCCTTTCGCCCCCATTAAACTACAGTAAATCATCCCACTGACCTGGAAACAGGGTAAAGGGCTAGAATAGAGAACTGAGGAACTGGTTTCAAACTCCTGTGCCCTCAATTTTTTTGTACTTAATTATATGTGTTAATAAAGAAAGGCTGCTCTCTGCCACAGAATAATTGCTTTCTCCTCCACCCAGATCAGATATATATTGGCTAAAAATGAAAATGTGTACTTTATTTACAATAAATGAACCTATACTGCTCCATGCTCTGGAGCAGTTGCTGACCACACATGTTGCTGACCACTGCTGAAGCCAGGTGGTAGCACTAGTGGCAACTGAAGTACCTTTCTTTTTCAACCTTTCAAACCCACCTCATTGCTCTTCTGCTGTTCTAGGCTCCAGGGAGATGTGTACGTACATCTCTTTCTAGTGCCTTTTTTTAAGGTGACAGGTTTTTAACAGCAAAGCAAGCCTTGCTGTGCTCTGGTTTAGCTGTCTTTGCCCCTTTTAAAATCATGTAGAAGAGTCAAATTTACATGCCATTTTCAACTTTGCATAGCAATAGAATAAGTCAGCTTTCCCCAGCCACCCCATTTGTTAAATAATAATCCTGTGAGCCCCCCATTTCAACATCTTCCATCTTTCAGAGGGTTACCTCATTCTCAGGGAAGAGCCTTAACTCTTTTCCCCTCCCACATGAACATTGCAGAATGAGAATTTCAAGTTATTGTCAAGTTTTGTTCAAGTCTATGTTGTGTTACTTAGAAGCAACTGCAGTAGAATAATATTTTTCCTAACATTAAAGGACATTTATCAGATTATTAGCCTTTTTCTACTCTTGAATTGTAAGAATATATGTCACATGTTCCCTCATATTGCTTTCTTAAGGTGCATAATGGTCAGGCAGAATTAAGTCCAGCCCAGAAGGCCATCGCTGGATCTCTAGGAGAAGCCAGAGAGAGTGAGGGGTTTCTCAGCACTACTGTACTTACATTCAAAACTCAAGGACAGGCTGAAGGATGCTCAGCTCTTTTTTTTTTCTCTTTCTCTTTAGAGACAGAACTGCTACAATAACTCCCCTTCTATTAACCTTTGTTATGTCATGAAAGTTCTGGGGTCTGTTTCCTGTCCTAAGCAGCCATTACCCTTCTGTTACTGATATTAAATAGTTGCCATTGCACACTACCTTTTCATTCCCCAGCTCAAGTGCAAAAGAGCTAGCCTGCAGACCCCTCACTACCACAACAGCCTGGCATTGCGTGGTGAAGTGATGCAGGGGCTGGCAGATCAGACAGACCACTTTTCCCACTGCAGGCTGGTGGCACAGCAACACAGGGCACTGAAGAGGGCATCCATCTTGAACGTTTAGTACGGTCTGACACACACTCACTCGCATTCATTTTTGTCTTGTGTATTAGGTTGAGAACAATTATGTGAGTCATAAATACATCCACTGCCAGCTCCCAGCTTCATTAAAAGCTATTCTGAACTGCATAGTAAGTGCTGGTCATAGAAGCTTAGGCAGATTGGAGATAGCTCACCAGATACTCTTTGATTCTAATAAGTTAAAAGAAATAATAATGGAGACAAAATACCCAAAAACCTGTGCTTTGCTGTTTGAATAACTGATCTCACAGCTTGGGCACAGCAGAAGTAGTTATCTGGTGTAACAAATCTGTTGAAACAGAATTGCTGTTTCATTTAAATTACATACACATGCAAAGTTAAAGAAGTGTGTTAACTAAGGATAAGCAGCACAGAAATAAAGTCTAAGTTACCCATCATTTATCATACACTTGTCAGACTGCCAGACATCCTTTTCCTTTCAGATTCATGTCTGTGTCATACAAAGCATAGTAGATGGAGAAGTCATGAAAATAACACTTAACTCTATGTATCATTGGCCTTTAGTGCTAACACGTTGTGTGCCATCAGTCTTCCAAGTTCACCAAACTTTTGGGAGAAAACAGCTCCTTTATCAAACCATGAAAATACAACCCATCCCACTCAGAACAGGAAGGAAATGGTTTTACAAAAACGTGGACAGATGCATAAATAAGTCCCCTCCATCCTGGGACAGAAAGGGCAGTGCAACTGCACAGTTAGAACTTGACTCTTGAAAAGCAAACAAATTCCAGGAAATGCAATGACTGTGTAGACAAAAATTTGTTTGGAAAGTCATGCTATCAAAAAGCTGAGCCAATGCTCTGCACAGCAAAGTGATGAACAGTACATCAACAGGCCCATGGAGGACAGATCATAAGATGACACTTTATAAAAATCCAATTTAATTTCAGATTTCCAGTATTTCCCCTTGCCCATTAGCAGTCTGCCACAGATTTTAAACTTGTAAAACTCCTTCCAATTGAGCTAGATTTCCTCCCCGCCCCAACATAAAGTGCAAATAAGACTCAGTATTTTTATCACTAGTTCAAATGATCGTTATCTTGGCTACAAGAGTGATCAAAAGCCAGTTGGCTGAGCCACTACTTATTGATACTCTTTTTGCTTTTTCTTTAACCCTGGTCACTTTTTCCAGCAAAAGGCAAATAGAAAACAAGTGTTCCTTCTACCAGATGCACACATGACAGAAGGCATAAGTACCACCACTGTAAGATGCACATGCTAGACACAACCAGTGTGTTCTTGTGCATAACAAGAATTTGCCCTTGTTCGCTGGAAATGGAAGTCATCTTTGGGATCTTATTTCCTCACAAAGAGTTCAGGAACAGTTACTAGTCTTCATTAAGAGCTGCTTCTCTCTTCCTTGCATCTGCATTGAAAAGACAAAAAGGAGAGGCTGTCAAGCCAAAGGTTCTGACAGCATTCATCTGATAACTCAGAAATAGAATAAAGTTAGCTTGTTTTCAGTGGACAGCACTCTCCACCTCACACTCATGATACAAATTCATTACATGGAGTGCAATGAATGAATCCACAGCATGTTAAGGAGACAGTCATACCAAAATTTTTTATATTTGCCCTGTTGAAACTGAAGACAATTCATGCAGTATTTAAGCAGACTAAGGAACGTTCAGATTCCAGATCTGCTATATTTATATACACACACACACGCATGGCCCCTTGCTCATGATCCCCTTTTAAAAGGGTGAAGCCAGTATTTGCTTTGCATAGCAGCTACAGAGATAACAACAGCCAGCTCTGAAAAGCATTTGACTAATTGCAATTTTGCTGGTCCCCAGCTGCACAGCACATACCTTAAAAAAGACTAGTGCTCTCTACACTGTATTTCTGGAACTGCCTGAAGCAGTCTTAATTTGCTTCAAACATCAAGCCTTTGAGCATGGCCCCAACTACTGTGTTGAAACACATACGGACATCTTAGTCCATTATTCATATACCATTACTACAGTAGCAGGCAGTATGACTGCCATTAGGAAAGCTGGGGTCACCTCTTTCCAGGGCTTCTGCAGAAGTGTCTCTGGGCTGACTTTCAGCCACCTGTGAGACCCAGTTGAATGTAAGTAGCTTCTGAAGTGCACCATAATCACAGCTACTCTAGCAATCACTTGCCAAAAGATGCATTTATTTCTAAACTTAGTTTCTTCCCAATTTATAATCTATACATTCCCATATCATTGTGAATATCCCCACTCAGAAAATTACTTGTAAATTAAAGACAAATCAGTTTTGCATTACCACAGGCCCCAAATGCCATTCATTAAGCATATTACAGATAGCCCCTACTCAACCAGAATATTTAGAGAATATGATGCTGAAACGGCTTGTGTAAGTCTCATGACTTTGTGCTACACTAATTTTGGATGAGACAAAATATACTTCCCAAAACCAAGATTTGCTTAAGTTATCTCAGTGACTGCAACAGCCACAGAGGGTGAGACAAAATCTCAGCAGCCATTTGGGAGAGAAATTGGAAACTGCCTCTCCTGTTTTCTCCCCCATCATACTCACGAGCAACACTGAGGTTAGGGCTGACTCTTCTTCTGTCACAACTTCTCCACTTCGTATAAAATAACTGACTAGTGGTTAGAGATGAAAAAGCTTTCTAAAAACAAATGTCATAACCCATCTAGCTACAGAGTTATTCCTAGTCTGTCTCCGACTTTGAAAATATCAAAACACATTAAATTTTCTCTAGTGAACACTTATGGAAGAACCATACCAGTTAGGTTCCTGAACTTCTTTTTGGCTTCTGCTCTTTCTTCAGCATCAAAATACCACACAGTCATGGCATATCTATAAAAGAAAGTAATTTTGTGTTTGTTTCAACTTTTGCTATTAAAATAGTTTCATGCTTATGGAGACAGCAAACAACAAACCTGTATTAGTAGATAAAAAATAGGATGCAAATGGTGCATCCTTATAGATAAATATAGAAAGCATTTTAAATGTAGATTTTATCACCAAGTAAGATACAAATATAGGTGACAATTTCTGCTTAGAGGCACAAAAGATTGCACAACTCCTGGTAACAGAGGACAAAAGTAGCTTACAAACCTTTGCGTGGTTTTCTGTTCTGGGATGCCTGTAGGCAATTTGGGGGCTGCCCTGCATCACACTGGCTTTTCGTAGCCTGTTGACAGATGGTAGCCTTAAGAATCCCTATAGGGTTACAAGGGCAAAAGCATAACCCAGCATCTCCCAGCTAAATAGCTATGCCTGGCTTGGAAGATTTCTCCTGTCAACAGTAAAACAGCTTTTTTTCCCATCACACAAGGAAAATTATCATACAAGCTTGTTCTTCCTCATTTGAAGAGAGAATTCCCAGTGACTGAAAACCAGAAAATCCACTCAAAATCTAGCCAACTAGTTCTTACAGACGTGTATGGGAAAAAAAATAACAAGCATGGCCGTAATTTTAGATACAGATACTGGTAGAACAGATGCTTTGTTTTTCCCTGGCCAAATGTCAATACTAAATATACTACTTACCTGGTTGCATAAGAAGGCTGAACTTCATGCGGGTTCCTTCGATCTGACCAAAAAAAAAGTAATCGGTCAAAAATCGGCTCAACATCTGCTACATAGGACTTTCCTTCTGGAAATATCCGGAGAATTCCACCATGCAGCTGAAAGAAAAGAACAGGTTGCTTTTTACACATATTCATGCAAACAGTGACTTATTTCTTCTTCCTCAGCATCCAACAAATGGGGAATAAACACCTAATGATAACCATGACAGCTATGTGACAACACTGGAAAACCATACACTGAATCTCTTGGCCACCTTGATTTTCCCAAACGGTTTGCAATGTTTCAGCATAAACATCTGGCTAAAGTAAATGAACCAAGATAAAAGACAACACTGGCTCTGTAACAAGCACTGGAAAACCTTGGAGCTCCAAGTCACATCTCCAGAACCAGTGAATAACACAAGGCAGGTAAGGCTGCTCCACCTGACCAGACTGAGATCAGACCCTCCCCCCAGCTATTGCTAGATACTGCTTAGGATATTTCAGTGCCTGCACCTCATCATGTAGGAGTTAACTTTAACACCCTGGGAAGAGTGAAGTCTGTTCTACTGTTGGATTTGTAATAGATTTCTCATAAATGTATTATATCTGCCAGATATTGGCATGTTTTCCCTACTTATGACATAGCCTGGTTTCTCTAGCACCTAATTTCTCTTTCCATGTGCCATGAGTTTTCAGAGAAGTCTGGTAATTTGCACACACTGCAGAAACTTCAGAAGATGCAGATGAACTCTGCCTCCTTCCTGCTGCTGTGAGAGGGCTCTTTGTAGGCTTTTATGCTGCACCACATAGTGCAGAGAAGATGCTGTCACACAGTACCGACCTAACTTCGTACCTCCATATTGGCCTGCAAACCTCAGCAAGAAACTATTAGATCAGGTTTCATAGAATCATAGATCGGTTTGCATGGGAAGGGACTTTAAAAATCATCTCGTTCCAACCCCCTGTCATGGGCAGGAACACCTTTCACTAGAACAGGTTGTCAAAAGCCCCATCCAACCTGGCTTTGAACACTTACAGGGACGCAGCATCCACAACTCCTCTGGTCAATCTTTCAAATGTCTCACCCAGCCCACAGTGAAGATATTTTCCTAATTTCTAATTAGGAATCTACTTGCTATCAGCTTAAAGCCATTACTCCTTGTCAGGTCACTACATGTCCCTGTAAAAAGTTTCTCTTCTGATTTCTTGTAGGCCCCTTTTAGCTATCGGAAGGATGCTATACAGTCTTCTAGAGCCTCCTCTTCTCCAGGCTGATCTGATCAAGCCCAGCTCTCTCAGCCTGTCTTCATAGGAGAGCTGCTTCAGCCCACCAACCATCTTTGTGGCCCTTTTCTATATAAGGCAACACAGTCACTTTCAAAGGCCACTATGCATCTCCTCCAGCACACATTTGCATAAAATTGCCCTCATACCCATACATACTCTTCACCAGCATCCTGGATTTCAGTTTAGACTTCTTAGTATCCACTTGGGTGCTTTCTCAATGTTAGAAGAGCAGTGCACAAAATAAACTGGGTATTTACATTTCCTCCCACATCTCCTCTTTCATTTTATTATATTGAGAAGTTTCATTGTCATACTCTCAGTAAAGAAATATGTTTTTCAAGCAATATACTTTTTAGTGCCATTGCCTCTGAATCTGAACTCACTTTTGGGGGTTCACAGTACTCACATGTGCTTAAAGAGCCTCAATGTGGAGGCTGAAGTAGTCAAGACAGGTTAGAAAGAAAAAACATTTGGCAAATTTCAATAGATAACCCATGTGAATGGTTTGTGCTACATTACGACAACAGAAGTGTAAAGAGACATCCTGCGATTCTACAATCCCTTATTTTGCTTCTAACATACAGGTACAGTAAATTCAAGGCTGATTTTACTGGTTTTAGCAATTAAGGTAGAATTAAGAGCACCAGCCTGTCAGGAGACCTATTGGTGGAGTCAAAGATGAAGAGGACAAACCATGCGGTTGCTCCTTTTACTAAGCTCCATCACTTCTAAGTAAGAAAACCACAAAGGCAACTGCCTGAAGATCTCCTGCAGGTTAGCCTGAAGGAATGGTACCAAAAATGCTCAAGTCCCAAATTCTGTCATTTTATTCTGCTCCCCATATCCACTTATTCTTTAGCAGATTATGTTTTTCTTTCTAGTGCTTCATTGCTTTTTCCTCTAAACAAAGCATAAGAGCCAACGGCCCAATGCTTAGAATCTTTATTCTATAGCAACAACACTGTGTATGGGATGGGATGATAAGGCAACAGCTCAGATTCTTACTTCCAAAGGGTTGCCATAAACACCAAAAAAATAAATGTAGAGATGAAGTTCACAGAAGCAACTGACAGCACCAAAGCTCTGCAGTTTTTCTTTCTGCCTGTGGCTTACTCACCTTGGAGTCCCAGTTCTTATTCAGGTAATAAATACACGTGATGCAGCGCCCATCGCCATTTGGATTGTCCACATGACGAACATACCCAGTTCCATTTCCAGGATAGCAAGCGACCATAGCCTGAATGAAAGATAAAGATCGTAAAAAAATTAAGTTCTGCAAGATGCCCACTTCCAGTTTGTCTTTGCTAAGTATCCTTCCACCACCAATTTGGTTTGGTATTTTTCAACAGTGAATCCAAAACCTACAGCAGACACCACCAGAAAGTATCTTTGCACAAGCTTCTTTCACTGGATGAGTAAGATAGTGTGAAACTCCAAATTGGAAATAAATACACTTCATATTTCACTATATATATCATTAAAGTTAGATGAAAAGAAAAAGAAAAGCACTAAAATGCTGGCATGTGTGGTACAAGCTTATTCTCCATAAACTATGATACTCTGAGGCAGTCTCAGCTAGAGTTTGCTTGGGTTTCTAATGATGAGCAGTCGTTGCAAAACTGATCTGCAGGCCTTAACAAAAAAAGAAAGCAATCTCAGGATGTCATGCCTTACTACCACCATATTTCTCTATACATATTTTCAGTCCCCATCTAATACATCTGTATGGTATAACACAAAACGAGGGTCCCCAGAAGGTGTGGGTAAAAGTCCACAGAGCAAAGTCTGCAAAAACCTGCAGCTCCTTTGAACTGTGCTTGCACAGGGCAGTGCGTGTTTGCTTTCATGGACTGAGCCACAGAACTAACCAAACAGCCTTCAGACACATACTTCTCTCTTTGATCATCTTCAGACTTGCTGATACAATTGCTTAATTCACGGGTTGTTTAAATTTCACCTTGATTAATGAGATAAGCCTAACATTACTTCAAACCACATGATGCTCAACAGGTCTTAAGAGAGTTTCTACAGCAAAAACATATTAAACTTGAGTTGACACCATTAGCAACCTAAGCAGGATGCAATGTAAGAGCAGGTGAAACTGGTATGGATCCAGTTCTTTGTCTCAGAATCATTTCTTCACTACTGGAACTACTTAGTAGTGGTACAAGTCATCTGCCATGGAGTTTACTCTACTAAAGCTGTGATAACAGAAATCTTATTCCCACTTCTCTGGCATCTCCTTTGATTGCTTTCCAGTATTAGCAGAAAGAGTGATGAGATATTGTCTAAGTTCAGTTGGAAAACTGGACACAGTATCCAGATGTGGTTTCCCCAGGGCTGAGGGCAATAATCACTCCCCTCAGTCTGGCTGCTGTGCCTATTGCCTTGGGATCTGTTCTGCAGGGAGACACTGCAGGCTCATGTCCAGCTCACTGCTCACCAAGACCACCAGCTCCCCTGGGAAGCAGAGGTGCTCCCCAGTCTGGCAGCCCCCAGCTTGTACTGTTGAAAGGGGCTATCCCTTCCCAGGGGCAGGACTTTGCATTTGTCCTTGAATTTCCTAAGATTCCTGTTGCCCTGTTCCCCCCAGCCCACCTGGGTCCTTTTGGTAGCAGCCCTGCCCTTCAGTGCATTAACTGGTCCTACCTGTTTGGTGTCATCTCCACACTTGATGAGAGTGCACTCTGCCATCCACAGATAATAGTGGTCCCATGTGAAATCCCTGTGTCACTCCATTTGTTACCAGCCTCTGGGTATACTACAACTGATCAACCACCACCCTCCAAGCCCAACCATTCAACCATTTTTTTTTACCTATCTAGTTTGCCATCCACTGAGACCATCACATCCTAAATTTGGGTAAGAAAGTATTGCATGTGCCTTCCCAAGGAATGAAAATTAAATTGTGCAGCAGTTACATGACCTGCCAAGCACAGTTGGTAACACCAAAGACTGCCAGTATAGGCAAGAGCAACTGAATTTTTTATTTAGGGACCCCAGATCTTGTTTTCTGCTTCCAAGCACACACTAAAGCCATGCTGCTCTCACAGGACACTGGACCTGCTAGAGCATAGCACATGCTGATTTAAATGACAGAGGTAATTTTACTGTGCCAACAAGCACCAGCACAGAAGTTACTGCCAGCCAGCACAGTGCATTCCTTCTACTCTCTGTTACCAAAACCAAAATCTATTCACAGGAGTTGGCCAGTTAGGACAGGTGTGTCTGTACTGCTGCAAAAATACTGCTCTGCGTTTCAAGTCATGTATGAATTGACTTTCTGCCCTCCCTACAGGCACCAGCAGAACAGTACCTGCAGGCAGCACTAAGTCACAAGAGCCTGCTCCTCACTGCAACACCTGAGGCCACAGCTGCTTGAGGGCTGGTGGCCTGCCGGTGAAGGAGATTATGCTGAACAAGAGTAAGTACCTTTAATTCTAAGTAATAAGCCCTCTTCCATCATGCCTGGCAGTTGGCTAGATGCCTTGCCATAGACCTGTCTGCTCTGCTGTCATTCTGCTGTTACAAAGTGTTCCGCAGCTTTACTTGTATTTCAATATCAGCCTGATAACAGCAGTAAGGGCCAGCCTACAGTCTAGTGCTGAAACAGGCTTGTTAGGGGCATAAGCTGGGTGGAAACTGCAAGTCAACTGCACCTGCAATGCAGAATGGCATAACAGATTCAACTTGGGGAAAAAATATTAATATAATACCAGAGTATGGTAACAAGAAATAAACCAAACCCTAAAACCACCTTCCCCACTCCTCCCCCCTTCCCAGACTAAACTTTACTCCCAATCTCCTCTATATCCCCCCACACAGCAGCACAGGGGACAGGGAACAGGGGCACTCTTCTCTGCAGCAAGCACAGCTACTGCCAGGATGCTGCACACCTACACCACCAGCACAGGGCCTGGCTCAGCAAGGCTCTACTAATCATATCAGACAGATGGCACATGGTAGGAATAAAACTTTGTCAACTGACAATACCTCCTTTTAAGTTGTACAACACAAAATCATGGACACCTTAGAGAAGTCTCTTTGAAGTTAAGACATTACTCCAAGACCACTGAGCTGCCTAAAAATCAGTCCAATATTACTATTTTTAATGTGACAATCAAAAAGCTGCTGAAGAATAACAGACTGCAGACCAGGTCCTTAAAGGGATTTAGGTGCTTTACTTACTGTTGAAACCTGGGCAGAATGCCAGTTTTCTCCAGCCTCCACCATGTAATATGTTCTCTTAGCAGAACATGTGCTTTGACTCTGAGACATCAATGCATTATTTATTTATTTATTTATTTATTTATTTATTCGCAGTGTGCACCTTTTGCATCTGTAGTGCACAGAGTCCCTGGGGATGAAGAAGAAGAACAAATTCCCACAGAATTCAAAAGCACTGGCCACACTCTAGCTTAACTTTAAGAAAAGAATGGGGAAAAAAAGTTTTCTAGTAGCAGCAGCAAAGGGAGAACAGCAGAAGTGAAATACCCTTTTTCCTGGCATGGTGAATATTTGAATGAAACCTTAAACAATGACGGGAAATCATTCTGGTCCTCCTAGAGCCTGTTGAAATGATATCAAGCTTTATCAGAGCACTGGCTGGAGCAGCTCCAGAGCAGATCAAACTGCCCTCAGCAGGGATTCCAGCTGTTAGCACTACTTTCGGATTCATTCAAAGCAAACAAGAAACAGGAGATGAGATACGTGACCCGGACTTAATTTAGTTAACTGGTGAACACTGGTATTTGGGCCAGCTACAAAAGCCAGAGGCTGGATCATAATGAACAAACCATTTACCAGGTGAGAAAGTGGAGTGTCAGTAAAAATCATTGCCTATACTTTCAGCTATTGTGTCCAGAAGAGCACACTCTCGCTTTGGAAGCATCTCCCTTGATTAACCATCTCCAAACCTAAACTAACAATAGTCAGCAGTGATAACCAGGAATGTACCTTACTTCTTTATTTTCAGTACAATCCATTATCCATTACAATGGCTGTTAGTTGACTTAAATCCCCTGTGTGACAACACAAAGCAAGTTTCAGCAACACTGCAGCTCCTTATCCCCCAATACTTAAAGTTAAAATACATGAGTTTGTTTTTAACTGTTCAGCTGTTGTTTAAAATTGACATACAGCTGCACAACTTTGCTGTTGCACGCACCCATGCCATAGCTTGAAGTCCAGTGCTCTGGTGGTCTAGTTGATGGTCATAAATTAAAGCCTACAAGACTTGGAAAATGAAAAGCAAATCATTAAGACTGCAGTTTCTGCACTGTCATTTTTAGAGATACTAGGTTTCCCAAGAGGGTGCAAATCAACCACCAGTTAAACAAGCAGTAATAAGCAGGTTTAGTAAGGAGCCAGAAATCATCAGTAACTTCCACACTGCACAGAGGCTTGCAAAATAAGTTATTCATCATTCAGTTTAAGTATCACACTCAAGTAAGCCAGAGAAATCTGCAAGTCAAACTGCAAGAGACCAGCAAAGTTTGGAGGCAGATAAAAAAAACCCAGTTCCATAGAGAGGATTTTCCCTGCCTCCCAGTGCTTCTAGAAAGGGGAAAAAACAAGTTCTCTTAGTTGATAGCCAGGACCATGCTGTGAGGCACCATTCTGCTACATTTCATAAAATAAGCAGAGCTGGAATGGACTGATACTTGGAACAAAATGCCACAGAGAATACCTCAGCTAGAAGAGGCTCATAAGTAGAAATGAACACTGCTTAATAGGAAGCAGTGATGACAGGCCAGAAGGAGATGCTACCTTCGCCTGCTAATGCTAAGCAAGGGCCCCCATGCACTCCTAGCACAGACTGTATAGGTGGCATTGTAACCCTATACTGATCACGTATTTTCTTCTCAGAACTAGTATGACCTTTGCAACCAGCAGAGAAAATTCTGACCCATATAACTATCCTACCAACACCAACCACCCTTGTAAATTAAGCTAAAGACTCCATAATGTTTTGCCATTTTATGTACCAGATTTGTCATGTGTAGTGCTGAACAGCTACTAGTTTTGATCCCTGGTATAGATTATCTCTGCATACACCTTGTACATCAAATAGTTAAATTCAGAAATTACTTGTAAAGTCTGTTAGATGAAAGGTACTATACAGACACAAAACAATACTGATCTACAATATCACTATTATAGTTATCTAGAAAACCAAGGTATTAATAAGAATTAATGATACTATAGCCACTGCAGCTTTCAAATACATTTATATTTGGCTGCACACTTCCAAGTTCCCCAAATTTCAGTCCAATATGTGGTTTTCAGTCCCAACCTTAGCACAAGCAAAAATTACCCAATCAGACTTTAAGAAATGAAGACTACGAGGATTCACTTGATTGACTTGGGTCTGACTGCATATTGTACTCAACCTGATTTTAGTCTGTAGATGTGCACAGTCTGTGCAGCCAGAAAGGGAAAGGCACACAGCATGTTCTACATTAAAAGAACATGAGTAGTCTGACATTTCATGATCAAAGACAAGAGATTCTCAGTTGAGGCTTGTCTGACACACAGGCACAATGGGGTGTTTCTTGAGTACTTTCTTGTTGCACTCAATTACACCCAAGTGTTTTCTACTGTGTAGCTTATAATGGTTAAGTGTAAAATTATTTGTGAAAATTATTAAATATTACTTTGCTTGAATTTATGGAAGTTAACACATTCACCTGCTATACATGAACTAGCAAAATTGGTCTAATTTAATACTTTGTAGAGATAGGAGGGAACAGAGAGAAGGAAATCACATTAAAAAATTTAAAAAAAAAAAAAATAATCAGAGACATTAGATTCATTGGAAGGGGGATCACTAATTCCAAGCAGGGAGTGAGTGTGAAACCCTGCTTGCTCCAGTCAAAACATGAAATGGGCTTCATTAGCAGTATTACATGAGAAACCAGTACCTCATTTCCTCACCCATATCTTGAGTATCAGTCTTCTGTCAAACAGCTGTTATGGAGCTAAACCTCCTCTTTGGTCAGCTTCTTGCTCAGAGGTGGAGGCAAGAGAGGGAAAAAGCTGTGTGAGAAAGTAGCCTATTTTCAGAAATTAAGAAACACTGGGGAAAGTGCTAGAATTTGGAAGGCCAAGACACCTGCAATGTTTCACTTCAACTTTCATCTTCATACAGAGGCCTAAACCAAAGCCATATGGGCAACATCTAAATAGCACAAAAAGCCAACACAAACAACAATAAAACCCCTAGGGCAGTTACCTTCTTTCATTAAATGCAAAGCAGATCAAACTACAAACTCAGCTATAAGCACAGTTTCCTGAATACACTTCCTTCATTAGCTTGCTATAGTCCTATACAACAAAGGTACCTTGAATGCAAGTGACAAGTATCTACTGAAGGGTCAAACAAGCCATGGCAAACAGACACGAAAGACTGATAGGACCTTGTACCAGTAGATGACTCATCTCTGGAGCATTATAACTTAGAGAGATTGATATGATCACAGCTACTTTTGCTCCTTGATCTTGTAGTATATCAGCAACCTTGAAAATTTTAGTGAAAAGGAGGAGACATTTCTATGGCAAGAGATGCAGTTACACAAGTGAAAATACCTTCACTTTAGATCTTCCAAAAACTGAAAAACCTATCTCTTACTTTTTATTCTATTAGGTCTTTTTGTATGCACTATTGTAGGTTGAGTATAATTTCCAGGTGCAGAGGCACATTTTGGAGAATTTTTTGAGGAACAGCCTGAGAACGTGAATTGTGGCAAAGACTACTGCTCTCATCTGTGGGAAAAACATGCAAAGATACTGATTTATCTTTGCTTACCAACCAGAATGCTATTATTATCTGACATTATGCTAATTACCATAAAATGGAAAACTGCTTCTGCTTATTAATCTTCTAGAACTAAGGGTAGAAACAAAAAACTACCTATGACAGCTCTGTTCATAGATTATCTCCATGCCACTTGATGAGGGGCATGTTATCTAGAGGTAGCTTAAGGAGCACCCACTAAGCTTTCAAATTTTATGGAATCTGTCTTTAAGGAAGCTAGATCACAGATTGATGCTGCTTTAAAAATTAGCTCCCTGTTAAATGAATCTGTGATGGGGCTTAGGAGGCTTCTGACTGACAACAAAATTTAGTTCTTCATGACCCATTAATGTGAAGGACAGCTCCAGCTTGTGACAGAACAGTCAGTTAGAGATAAATCTGAATGCCCTTCAAGTTCAAGCTGGCTGCCAGGGCAGTGCTACTGTGAAGTAGAAAGCCACAGAACAGCCACGCTTCGTGTCGGCAGCAACTATCCGTGACTGTCAAGAGAATAGGGAGCAATTGCAAACCAAGCTTTGGAGACAGTGGCAAGCTTTATTAAGCTGTCCCCATGGATGGATATTATCTGGGGTCCTGAAGTGAAGGGGCAGTTCAGGAAACTATGAGAGGACCCAGCCAAGGGAGAAGTTCTCCAAGCTTCCAAGAAGAGAAATGAGACTTGTGGTTTCCTGGGCAAAAGAGTCCCAGGCATTCATCTGCCGCTGCACAGTGTCTACACTGCCCTATGGGTTTTTTTTGTTTGTTTGTTTGTTTGTTCTTATTTAAAAAAGCAAAATAAAAGAACACGTCTTGCTTTCAGACCACTGAATTCCCAGGCATGGCCAGGAGAAAACAGAATAATGAAACTTATGGTAACAAATCTAAAACCAACATAGGATCCAAACTGCCCTTACAGGGACCATCTTTGTTTCCTGTAATAATTAAAGGAATTAGCTTCCTTCCTTGCTTGTTTAATTGAGCTACACATTTCTGCAGATATGGCAATTAACACTTTTCTTCTGTTCCCCAGGTCTTCTCTCAACTTCTGCAAGGGCAAAATCCCTGGCAGTGTTCAAGACCAGACTGGACAGAACCTTGGGTGATATGGTCTAGTGTGAGGCATCTCTGCTCATGGCAGGGGAGTTACAATTAAGGTCCTTTCCAACCCAAATCAGCCTATGATTCTAGATAACACCTTTACTTAACATCCTCCTCTGACCTAAAACTACACTTCAGGCTGCACCGCTGCTCGCTGTGGTCGTTGTGTCTTGCACGCACAAAGACAATGCAGTTTCAGAAGAGATTAGTGTGCTGTGAAGAGCAGGCATACCATCACCGCGGGACCTGAAATTTAAAAGGCTATTGCCAGTGAATTAGTTCAGTCAAGAATATTCAGATTAAGTCTCCAATTAGCAGTTGTAAACATGTGCAGTGCATCAATGTATCAATAAAGGCTGTTTCAGCGCAGAAAGCCCGCCTGCCCCTGTGCCGCTGAGCTCTGGCTGGAGGCCAGCGGGATGATGGCTTAACGACAGTGCTACGTGCAGAGCGTGAGGCCATCCTCGATCAAACACAAACTTTACTCCACAGTACACTTCACAGACACGCTGCGGAGGGAAGAGGGGAAACCCACGCTTGCAGCACACAGACTTCTCTGTTGTGGTTCTTACCGGTCTCCCTCTCCCTCCTGCTGCACACACGCTCATTTCCCACACTTGGGAAAAGAAAAAAATTATACAGTTTAATAAAATTTTAAGATTATTTTTGCCTGCTCTTGAAGCCCTCTTTCATCACCCAGGAAACCCCTTCAGTCCCCTCCTCTCCCCCAGGAGCCAAACCTGGATGAGCTGAGCTAAGGAAAGCATATCTCAAGCAATCAATGCAGACAGAGATAGCATCTCCAGTAATGAGTCCCAGGGGACAGGTGACAAGCACCACCCCAGCAGAAAAGCAAATTTGTAAGTGCAGGCTTATTAAGGAAATCTGTAAGGACCGTTGCTGTACATTCAGGTTCTCAGTGGGGAATAAAGGCACGGTAACCAGCCCAGACATCCTCTGCGGAATATCCTCATCTGTGTGGCAGAAAGATATTTTCATAGTTCCTTAAATATTCCAGCCTTTCATTCTTTGTCAGCCCTTAAATTCTTTTCAGTTCTGCTACTAATCACCCACAGGATTACACCACATTTCTTTTTTCCTCTCCCCTGCAGCTTAAAGAACTGCACATATTTTGAAGCTCTTGTGAGTTAATAAAGGTCACAAAAGACAGCCACAACACAGGCAAACTGTTCTGTTGGTGTCGGAGTTGCCCAAGCTGAACAACATCTCTTTTTAGCTATTATTCCTGTATTCTTAGCCTGTGGGCCCAGGGCAAGTGAGCAATGCTACCCATGCGGACTTACCAGCTCACACACAGTACACAGCACCCATAACCCTTCCCCTGAATGTTTCGCTTTGGAGGCTTACGGGGCAACCCAAAGTGCATGCTGAGGAAATGACAAGCCACCACCTCGAAGCAGATGTGCATAGGGACAGGGAAACCCCAGCTGCACAGCACAGTCCCTCCTTCAGGCCGCTTCCCAGGACACCTCTCATGGCCTCACATGCCCCTGCCGCTGTGGAGGCAGCACCACACCAGGGAGGTGTTTTTCTTTGTCCCCTTTGGCTCACTGTAAGTCTCTCTCCACTGCCAGAGGACAACAAGGTTCAGACTAACACCGTCACACTTGGAGGGTATCCCAATTATGCCACAAGGGTCCTCCCAAAACTGTCAGAGCTGTCTGGGCTTCTGAGGCTGCTAAGACATTACTGCACTACATAAAGACAGAGATGAATGGTTCTCAAGTGTTTGTTATCACAGCGGTTGCACCAAATTAAGGCTAATTGATGAGACCAGTTATCTCCCATGTTAACTTTAGAAGGAAGCAGTCTCACTCACATCCCCCAACCCATTTTTGCCTCCCCACCACCTTGTCAGAAGACCTTGCCTGCACAAGCACATTTGTTGCTGCACAAGATTTTGTTTAAATGAATGTTTACATTATCTATTTTAATTACTTTTGTCCACAATCTATATTAGATATAATAGATTACCATCAGATAATTTCTGCTATGCTTGAACAACATGTGTAATCTCTACCTCTAAGGCTTTGCCTACAGATAAAGTTGTACTGCTCTGAATACACTGTACATTTCAACAGCACAATCTCTCTAGTGTGTGTGCAATTAAAAGGAGTGAATATGTATACAGTGACAGCACCTTTCCCTGCAAAAGGGAAATAGGCTTTCCAGATTCAAGTCAATTTTGTAATAGTATCATATAATGTAATAACTATACATCTATTTTAAGGTTGGTTAGTGAGAAGAAAAAAATTCCAAGGGTTGTAATGGCTCCCTCCACAATATTTACACAGTTGGTACTTGCCCCAGTTAGATGTCTGTAGACAGAAACTAGGCAACTCTGAGCAAAGAAAGCATGCATAAGCACAGACATGCATGCACACAACAAATTGAGTTCCAGCCTTACATTTGCACATCTTAAAGCTATTCACAAAAGCTCTCAACTCATAGACAAAGAAGCCTGGTCCCAAACTCAGCTGCAGGCAATATCAGACTCCAGATCTGAACACAGGCTGCCGAATTCCCACTTCTCCACTGGTCAAGCCTCTCCCATGGATTTATGCTGCCACCACCTGACAAAAGAGACCTCCAGGCTGGCTGACGTGGCTACTGCCACAGGCTTCTGCCCACTGGCCGAGGCAGTGGCCCTGCACAGCCATGGGACACAGCCGAGCCTCAAGGGTTCCCTGCCAAGCTGCCCTCCAGCCCATTCCTGCTGACTGCTCAGCTCCATCACAGTCCCCTCTGGAACCTAACCCAGGCGCTTCCACTGCAGCTCACTGAAATGGCCCTTGGGAGGTTTCTCAAGACACTTCAGGAGTGGGTTTTAAAATAACAATGTTCTTGGGCATTCAAGGTAGTTTCTGCAGGAAGCAGCACAGTGACTGTTGAACAGGGAAGTGTTCTCTCTAGTATGGGTTCAGGATGTTTCCTGAGGATGCAGAAAGCCTGGAGTGGTCTTTCTGGCTCTGTTCCCTCCTTTTTCCTTTTCCTCTCCAAAACCTTTCCTCTCTGGCAGCCAGTGTGATGAGAGCAGCATGTACTCAGAGCCACCACAGGGGCAGCTGGTGGTGAGCCAAGCTGGAGGTTGGATGTGAGCTGCTCTCCCAGGATGCCAGCTGGTTGGGCAGCCAAAGAAAGCAACCTTCATCCCTGTCTTTTTCTGTTCCTTGGGATGGAGATCAGAGATGGTAGCTAGCTGCACAGGCATGACTGGCTGTGGTAACAGTGGTAGCAAGAAACAGCCAGGTGAGGGCTTGCAGCTGGCTTTGCTAGAGGTGTGGGGTGGAAGTGCTGCTCTGCAGTGGGAAACACAGAGGGGGAGGCAGGACAGATACATAGTGGCAGATCAGAGCTATAGGTGTTTATATGCATATTTAGGAGTGGGGGGTGAAGTTTTTACTATCTATGCCCTTAACTGTGGTCATCATTGGCACAACTGGTGCCTTTTCCAACTGCAACCAATACACTGTACAAATACAGCTCATAATTAGTGGCAGTAGCTTCTATAGATGGAAACAGGCCTTCTACCATGTGCCAGCAAAAGACAAAGTAAACTAAAAGAGAAAGAAAACAAACCATATGTATTTATTTCAGTTGCAGACATCTTAGATAAGTGTAAAGAAACAAAGAGCAAACAAGTGAACTACATTGTTATACTTGTCAAGACATTATCACAGTGAGTGTCACACTGGCACTGAGCCTTCAGGTCACCAGTGAGGTGTCAGGTTATGTACTGAGAAATAGAATGGTAAAATACATAACTTTGACACTTCCTTCTTTGACCACCATCTAATGCTGAATTACAGTAAATTTGGCAATGAGGACCAGTATTTGCAAATCCTCTCACTGCTCCTCTGTGAAGAGGAAGTCTGTAAAACAGTTAATCAGGCAGTGACCCTTCCTGCTGGCCTGCTTCAGAGACACCATACACATGCTCCACAGACAATGGAAGAGAGAGAACAAGTTAATTTAACAGAAATATTGGTGAAGAGTGTAAAGAGTTATCAATGCACCCTGGGGACGCTGTTCTCTTTGTGCACATCTAGTCACATGCCATGGTTTATATATCTTAACAGCAGGACATGTTACAGCATTTACAGTAAAGCTTCTCCTTTTTCCACTTCACAAACTACTTCTACCAGATTCCCTACAGGGAATCGGAAGGAGAAGGTGCAGTGCACGCACAGTCTTCATCAGGAAGAGCAACACCCTAAGACTGTTAATAATCTAGGAACAGGCAAGTTGACAATTAATACTTCTGCCCCCCCTCTTCCCCTCTCCTCTCTTCCCTTCACACCCCCACCCTGCCCCTCACCTTCCGATATCTCCTCTCCCAAATTCCCCTTGTTCTGCCTCTTTTTGGGGGTTTTTTCCTTCCTTCTTCTTGTACTACTAACATGGTCCAGTTAGTGAGGGACTGCAGGAGGCTTTCAGCACTCCCTGGAGCCTCAGAGCAGTCAGGAAGCTCCATGCTGGCATCCACCACCTTGAAACCTGCTGTCCAGCAAACAGTGCCTTACACCCTAGACTTTTACCACTAAAGACGGTGTTCCCCAGCCTGCACCGACTAGCACCTATCTCCCTGTATGCATTACTGCAATAACTACTACTGCTAATGGTACGAAACAGGTTTGCCACAAGACACTCAACTGCAATGGTCAGATAAAAATCATACCTGCCATCTATAACTTCCATCGTATCAGGCTCCTTGCTCCCTCACAAGACACCATGTAAAAGATGGCCTGTATTTCACACCTCAGACAAAACACAAAGACTGGCCACAGCACAAGAAATCACTACATTTCCTCAAGTTTTCTAAATATTCTAGCATAGCCTAAGCCAAGCACCAAAGGATGTGCTTCAGGCCCACTGATTTAGAAGAGCCTTTAGAAAAAACTAATTAACTGAATTGCTGAACTGGGGTCAATACTTTAAAAACATTTGCCTTATCAATCTGTTTAAAAAAATTACAATGCAAGAAGACATAAGCAATGGTTAATTATTATGACTTGCAGACAAGAAAAATCCAAACATATTTCTTGTCTGGATTTTCGGGCCCAAAAACAAAGCACAGGAAAGAGTCTATTGGTGACCAAAGAATTCATATGAACTAGATATGTACGAGACTCAAAATGGTTACCTTTTTACTTCAAAGTAGGATGGAATGCCTTCATCTTTGGCAAAAGTTGTGGCTACCCTGACATTTTCAGTGCAGATAATGAGTTATGCTGTACTCCTGCAATTTATACTATTCATTTTAAACAGGGTGGCTTTTGATATGGTAGTGTAGTAAGCCTCCATGGAACTATTATGGTCAGCAAAATCTCTTGCTTTATTTTATTTGCAAAAAATCAGAGCAACAAGTAGCTTGTTTAATCAGCTGCTTTTTACTAAGTGCTTTGTATGGTGGCACTAAGTTTCTTTGTCTACTAATCTTATCAAACCATAATGACAAGAGAAAAATTACTGTAGGGAAAAGCTCCTTTCTGTCACTGAGAGATAGTAGATGCATATGTGAGAGTGAGTGATGGAAGGGAAATAGGGCATACAGCTCTCTCCAAATCACTCACAGAACGGTCTGGAGTGGTGTGCTGACAGGATGACATGCCTGTGAATAGTTTAAACAGAAGGAGATGGTCTACTTGGCATAAGCCTCCTTTATCCATTTTCCTTCCTCCACCTCACTACCCAAGCAGCTAGAGAGACTTTTGCTTTTCTGACCAGTTCCCTGTTCTCTTTTCAAAGCAATGAAATGTCTAAAACAAATTGTTATGTAATGTTATGTATCAAAGTCTTTTGTCAAGCCCTCCCTCTGTCTTGCTTTGCTGCATTCTGTGCCAATGCATGTTATTCACCCCAGAGCTCACCACAGAGATCATCAGCTATCCTCGGCACAGGTACCACCAGCAGTTCCCAAAACACCCAAAACTCAGAGCTCCTCTACTAATCCAATAAAACCTTTTCACAGAAGCTTAGGAAGTCTTGTTTTGCTGGCAGCTTTCTAACATTGTTGTTTCAGTCTTCAGCTTTGGGACAGAAGGATTACAGTAATGATAAATCCAAAGAGGCTTCAAATTCCCTCGAGCTGGTATGCACACATCCTCCGTCTCCATAAATCTAAAACCAGCACCACTTACTCACAGGCTTCCTTTCCTGACCTTCTCATTCTCACAAGCCAGGCCTCACAAGACGGATGAGCACTGTGTGGCCTGCTGGTACCAAAGGACCACTTGCCCCTGACACAATGGGAAAAGGCAATCCAATTGAAACAAACAGGAAAAAACTTCTTAAAAAGTGAATACAAAAAAAAAAAGAAGTACTTTTACTTTGTAAGCATCATCTTGAAACATTTGATAAAAGTACTGATCTCTCCCAAGTGTGCCAAAGCTGACCAGCAAGCATCAAGATTTCATCTGATTAAAAATGCATTCATTTTGGGGTCATTGTGGTTTTATCTTCTCCCTCTATCCCACCCCTTCCACATATGGAATTGAATTGCTAAAGGAATACAGACATGCTTGAACATCACCACCACCCCAGGGAAAAAGAAAAAATGCACATAAATAAAAAAGCCTGTCTAGCACAGCAGAAAAAGGAGGAGACACTTCCACACACTAAATCAAGGAACTTTTTCAGGAAGCAACATGCAAGGTAAGGCCATATTACACAGAGACACCATCCAGATAAGTTTGCAACTCCCTCAAAGAAAGAAGAGTTTACTGTGAAATCAAATAAAGACACTGGTATTAACACAGGCTGGTGGAATCCTTAATGCAAAGAAACAAGTTCACTTTTACTGTGTACAGGCTGCCCTGCATCAGTGTTACGAACACAAATCCTTCTCCATTTAAACATATACTGTTGCTAACAGGGAGCTGTAATGAACTAAATTATTCATTAATAATTACCTTGGGAAAAGGTTGCATACAAGTATTAATAGCCAGGACCAGCTTCCCTCCCTTCCAAACTGCAAGCTCAGCAGGAGGGCACTGACCTCTGAATCTTGCCTTTTCCCCTGGTGGCTCTCCCAAGGATACTGGCCTTGCAACGCTGCGCACACCCCTGCCAATCCAAAGGACAAACACTCCCTGTACCCAGAGGCACTATGCTACCCATATTACCGTGTCCCTCCCCACACGGCTGTGGAAGGTTTGCACTGATATTTAATAAGCAATGAGCCCTCATACAAAACCAAACTGAGAGGCATATATTTACTTAGGGCATGTTGGCAGACACAATAGGGCTACCACTGCAAGTCTCTGGCTTTAAGAGCCAATGTGGTGCTGAGAAAGAGCAGTCACAACAATGGCTAAGAAGGTAGTGAGGAAAATACACTATGAGAACAGACAAATTTCACTGCTTTTCCATCACTGCTTAATGCCTAAGACTCATTAAGCACTGCTTGACTGCAAAACTACACACAAGTCCGGTAATCTACCCTGATGCCACAGATGAACAAACTCAGGATAAACAGAGCACTCTGCTATTAATGACATCTGAGAGCTCAAACTTATTTTGTTTCTCTTGCAGGATTAGCCACCTTCTGCCTTTCTCTGTGACTATTACATCTGTAAAGCACATGGACAGGCTCCTAATGCAGAGCAAGAAAAGTAGCTGAGTGGTTGCAGACTTCTCCACAACAGAGGGAAAGGAGGTCCAACAGCAGCCATCTGCTACCAATGGCTCCAGCACACACACACTGAAGACAGCAGAAGACAGCACTTTTTTTCCCATGCCTGCCATTGATAAGTCTACCAGTGCACTGCAGTCAGGTTCTTAAGAGTAATCATACATAGCAGGTACCAAATTCAAGTTGATTGTAACTTCGACACCCAACTCTGAGCTCAAACACCATTCTATAGAAGCTACCCATGTTTCTGAACCCAGTTACAGGTATATGCATCACTGTCTGTAAAATATTGACCCATTTCTCCAATACCTTGTCCCTGTTGAGTGAAGAACCAATCTGAAAGATTCTCTGGGTGCCACTTTCAGAGAAGTATCTTCTGAAAGTTTCAAAGAGTCATCGAGAATAATTTGATGAGGAACAAAAACAAGAGCTAATATGCCCAGGTTTATAGTCATCCAACATTCCAATTGTCAAGTAAAAATTATACATTCCTGTGTATAATTAACCAGGCTAACTAATCTTGCTTGACAAACACAGATATAAACATCAGCTTTGACACTGAGCCAAAGCAACCACTCTAGGATCTGTGCCAATGCTGAATTCCTCAGTCTGATATCATAAAATGACTTGTCTGTTGTATTTACAGTTCCAGTGGCTCTGGACTCTGCCGGCAGCCAGCCAGAAGAAGAGATTTGAACTTACCCTTTATGCCAGAACATGTGCATTTGATTAGAAGAAAGAGAAATTATGAATATTTCTTCTGGATAATGGTATTCATCAGACCTCCATTGTAAACTAATTGCAAGGCACGCTGCTTACACAAGTATCAAAAATACTTTGTAACATACAATAAACCAGTACATTTCTATGAGCAGTATTGCTCTTCAGCTCTATCACCAGTTTTTGTTTTCCTGCTCATTACATCTGTACTTCAAATAAGAAAATTCAGCATTCACTCCATTTTAGTTGCAAAGGATACAATTTGAATGTTATAGAACAAAACTTTTCTTCATACGTAAATGCAAAAATATCTCACCTCATTACTCGAGTTACGAGGGACTTGGTAAAACCATTCAATCCAAGTCCATGACATGTCATGCATTTCTTCAGGCCTCAGGAAGAGAAATCTTGGTAACAACCTGCTTAACAGACCACATTTCACAAACTACCTAAGAATACCCCATTGTTTGTGGTAGGCAGAAGGACCCTACCAGAAAACCCTACCCAAGGCTCTGGCTTTCAGCACTCACTGGCCATGAAGTGCCACCAAAAAAAGACCTGCTTGTCCTGTGACAGTCAGAGAGAGGCCACCAGGATGAGCAGGGAGGTACCATAGCTATAAGTGGAGGATGCAGTAAACATCCCATAAGAAAGTGAAAGGCCCACACAAAGACTCTGAAGCAAGTTCTCAATAGGGTTCACATCCCACAGGGACTAAATCAACTAATCTCACATTGCAGACGTGTCGGGTTTTTTCTCTTCAGGCCCATATACTTGCACTGAATGCAAGCAGTTGGGTTCCAAAATAAAATCATCAGTCATGGGCTTCCTTCAGTACAGGTCAGCTCTCAGGATTATGACTTTCTGCCTTATTTTCTAACCAGCAGGACTCACTAGCATCAAGCAAATGACAAAACAAGCTCAAGATCCCCAAAGGCAGCCCTGACATGGATTTCAGCCCACGATGGCACCCGAGAGGGTACCAGTGACTCACAGCAGAACCCACTGCCATCAGGACCAGGGTGCAGAGTCCACACAAGGCGCAGCCACACCAGTTCAAAGAACCTTCCACTCCTCACCCGCAAGGACCAACGCAGCCTGCTGGCAGCACATCAAGCACCAACTCAGCCACAGTGGCCAGGAAAGCAGGCGCTGACAGCATCACTCTGGGACACTGCCTGACCACGGGGAGAGCTGCCCTTCTCCCACAGAGGCAGAGTGTGAAAGGGGGAATAGCCACAGCCTCTCAGCAGCAATGAGCTACCCATCCATCCTGCCACAAACATTTTCACACACCAGCCAGCTGACTTGGTTCCTAGGAAAAAAAAAAAAAATACTATGGTCTCAAAGGAGACATTGCTCAGATGGCTTCTTCTGGAATATTTTACTAATTTTTTTATTATGTTGCTGCATTTAATTATATTTTTATAATGTGGGGATTTTTCTACAGGGCATCACCTCAAGCCCTCACACATGCCAATTAACCCCCAAAACGGGCACTGGCACCTGAGGAGCAAGAAGCTGCAGCACATCACCCTTTCCCCTGGGGTTTCCAGAGCATCACCTAATGCAGGGATGCTCCAGGTGACTGGCCTTACAGATCAGGCTGCAGATTTGCTTCCAGACCCCAACTACCCACCAGTTCCAAAGCTCTACCAAGCATCAAAGCTCTAGCAGAATGGAGACAGGTGCTCAAAACCAGAGCAACCTCTGTCACGTACGTGAATCTTGTCGTTCTGAAGAAAAGCCTGAGCCCATGTAAGTGATATCCTTAGCCATTTACCTACTAGAAAATGAGAACCACTGCATTATTTACTATAAAAGAGAAACTCTAGCTGAGGAGAATGCAAAAGCCAGCAAGTAATACATTGGATCTGTCAACAAAAGAGTGCTTTAGAAGAATGTTGTCTGGTTATTTTGATCATTTAACCATGTCAGCTAATATTTTAAAATACAACTTACTCCAAAGACAGATTTGGACCACTGGGCTGCAAAGATGAAAAGTTACATTTCATTATCAGCCCTCACATGTCAACCAGCAGCTCTTAAAGTGTATCCAGTATCCTTGTAAAGTTTTGCTTCCGTTCATTCTCTTTGATGCAATCTTAACTTTCTTGTAATGCTGTAGAAATTAATTTGGGAACAGCAAAATCCTAACTGGCTCATTTTTCTCATGTAGCAACAATGAAATTTTATTTTATTGGACAAAAGCCCTTCTTGTCTTCTTATGTTTTTTGTAACTAAAAAAAAAAAAAAATAAAGCACTTCACACTAAGCAGATGGTAAGCTGACAGAAGTTCATTTACTAAGCAAACTTCTTCCCCTCTTCTAGCACTTAAGCTGAAGATTAAAGTCATACTATTGGTTTAAAAGCATAAACCTCTATAAATAACAAGGCAGATGTTATATAGAATCATTTTCAAGACAAGAGGAGTTAAAATGTAGCCAAAGACTTAAATTTTAGTTTAACTGCTCTGGACTCGTAGCTCCATCTAATACCTGTATCTCAAAACAGTAAGTTATAATAGAACTTGTCCAGCTAAGAAGTTCTGATCCAGTTGCTCAGAAACACCCCACAACCTTGCAAATGTTAAGCTGTGGAAGTCTGGTGGACATCCATTTATGTGTATAAGCTAGTAGACAAAAATACACTGAACGTAGGATTTTTGTGTATGCCTTCAAAAAACCAGGAGACAAGCAGAATGGGTAGACTGAAATGTAGAAGGGAAATGTCTGTAGGTGACGTGGGAATCTGCATGCGCTGTAGTAGTCAGTTGGTTAGTCACAGGAATAATCATCTGGCTGAAGGCTTCCCACATCTGTTACAGATGGCAGCTGCTATTCTAGGGACACATATATCCATGGTACTTATTACTATTATGATAAAGGTATTGGTTACTATTAATTTCTGATAGAAATTCCTCCTCATAGTTTTACAAATTATACTGAGTTCCTTTCAAAGCTGGACTGTTGTGTAGCACTTCCACACACTGGAAGAGAAGACATCTTCCACGCTAAAGCACAAGGGCCAAAAGTCTCTCTTCATACAAAGTAGCTGTTTATAAAACACTGTCCTGTCCATTACTGCTATTTGAACAAAAATGACTGCAAGAACTCTGCAAACCAGGTTTAAAATTTTTTCTACAACCCCAAAAGACCTTTCCCCCACCCAATGTCAACAGCCTTCATGCATCCAGTTGACTTTTTTGTCCCCAAATACCTTGTGAAAATGCTGGAAAGCCTCCTTTCATTCCAGTCCAACTTTAATGTAAGCCCCTGTTTTCCCCACACTCATGTAATTAGCAATGTAATGAAGCAATGAACATCCAGCAGTAATCAGACAAATAAAAGTCACCCAGAGAAAAAGAACTAGAATGACATTAAAGGCATGCCAGAGCAGAATGGTTATTTATACCTAATAACACCAGGCTCGCACCAGGAATAAATGAAATCCACTCTACTCACATTTTAAACCAAGTCTATCCAAGCTTTAACTGAACTGATGATCAGTAGCTCACTGGAGCTAAGCACAGTAGTAATGTTTTAACCTTTTATTGTTCCCACCACCCTGTGCAAGTGTGCAAGGGCAAGCACATGGGTTTTAAGGTGCTCCCGAGCACTGGTAAATATCACCATACTGCTTTCTTTGTTTTCTGTAAAGAAAATTTTAAAAAAGAGTCTCTGTAGCACTCACACATCCACCTGTTCAGTGCAAATGCAAACCAAAAGAAATGATGACTTTTCACTTCTGTATTTTAAAACTTTCATCATTTCCCTTTCTGGCATGTCACTAAAAGAAACAGGTGTTTTGCAAATGTACAATAAAGTCAGAAACAAAGAAACAGGGATATTTTCAGCATTTGGGACAATGAAGCAAACTTAGTTACAAGCCAGTACACTTTTGCCTCAGCAGAACTGAGAAGAGTCCTGAGGAGAAACATTTGGGAGTATTGGTCGATGAGAAGCTCAGCATGACCCCGCATTATCCAGAAAGCCAACAGTATCCAAAGGAGTCTGACCAGCAGGTCAAAAAGGTGTCTTCTCCCCCATTTACTCCCCTCTTGTGAGACCCCACCTGGAGTTCTGTATTCAGCTTTGGGTCCCCCAATATAAGGTGGTTCTGGAGCTGTTGGAGGCCAGAGGAGAGCCCCAGAGATGACCAGAGGGCTGGAGCACCTCTCCTATGGGACAGGCTGACAGAGCTGGGTTTGTTCAGCCTGGAGAAGCCTCCAGGGAGACTTTAGAGCAGTCTTTCAGTACCTAAAGGGGGCCTACAAGAAACCTGAAAAGGGGCTTTTCACAAGTGCATGTGGTGACAGGACAAGAGGGAATGGCTTCAAGCTGAAAGAAGGTAGAGTTACATTAGACATTAGGGAGAAGTTCTTTACTGTGAGGGTGGTGAAGCCCTGTAACAGGTTGCCCAGAGAAGCTGTGATTGATGACCTATCCCAGGAAGTGTTCAAGGCCAAGCTGGATGGGGTCTTGAGTAACCTGGTCTAGTGGAAGGTGTTCCAACTCCTGCCATTGGCAGGGACTAGACGATATTCAAGATCATTTTCAACCCAAATCACTCTATGGTTCTTTCCTTGTCTGTTTTCACAGAATCACAGAAAAGCCAAGTTATCCCAAACTGAAGTGAAGACAATGTAAGTGCAAATAAACTTCACTGAAAGGAAACCTGTAGTACAAGTGTCTTCTCAATTTCTGGAGAGAAAAAAAAAAAGTTTGCTCTGCTCGGACTGATCATCCCCTGTTTTGTACCACATACCCAATGCAGCAACGATAAGCCCTTGAACTGTAAGACGCTGGCATGAATTGGACCATCGAAACTACTTTGGGTATCTCATGGGCACAACTACCCGAGTAATGGGATCCGAGGCATGTATCTGCTCCGGGAGCAGGCAGGTGCTTCGGGTGCTTTTCCCTCCACCTGAAATAATGCTCTAGAGTAAAGGCATGATCAAGGCTAGACCCTTTTGGCGGGGTACTCCTGTGTGGTCAGTCGCCTCTCTCCGCAGCTGGGGAGAGAGGCAGACACCGAGGGGTGCAGCAGAGCTCCTGCCCCACAGCTAAGAAATGGGGTTCCGCCTGCAGCCCCCGGGACGGTGCGAAGCGATCCCGGTGCCAAAGCCAAGGGCCCGGCCGGGGTCCGTTAGCCAAACAGCCCGGCGCAGACCCAAGCACTGGCAAGGCGGCGAACTGCACCGGAGCGGCGCGGGCAGTCCCGGCTCGACCTCCGCACCCGGACGCGCCGGCAACGGCTGGCGAGCTGCTGCCCGTCGCGGGCGTCCTGCGCTGTCAGCGCCAGCGC
>JBAFWW010065347.1:0-19732 GCA_036873685.1 Agapornis canus | reverse complement strand
AAAAAAAAAAAAAAAAAAAAAAAAAAAAAAAAAAAAACCAAACCAACAAAAAAAATTTAAAAAACAAAACCAAACTAAAACCAACCAAGATAAATTTGCCACTGCAAGCACAAGGATCTACTCATTCATCCTTGAACATAATAATGTCAATTACATCTTATTGTGCTACCAGTAAGGAAAAACATATTAATGCTTCTAGATACATCAACTTAAAAATTTAATTCAATGAAACAGAATATTTCATTACCTGCAAATCATGCTACTAAATTGTGAGGTTTCAATTATACTTCTATATTAAATAATTTTCACCAGAGGAAAAAAAACCCCTTCCTCTCATTTTATTTTCCCCTTGCTGTAGAAGAGATCCGTACAGGGAGAGCATACTGTCCAAGCCTGTATATGAGGGAATCCCTTCTGACACAAATGTGGAAAAGACCCTGTTTGTATAGCACTGATTGCAGTATAGCACTCAAGAAATATTATGCTATGCAAAATGTGAGGATTTTAGAAGCTCTTTGTCAATCAACCACTGCTCTTACTGAAATGTGTTACCTTGATGTTGAGCACCTATAAAAATCCCAAAGTACCTATCAATCCCCTTTCCCCTGCCAACAACCAAACACCACTCACCAAACCAAATACGCAGAAAAGCCTTCAGAAAACTAATTTCTCTCCAGTATTTTTGTAGCATACCTGGAATTATTACTACTTATTAAATAACGAAGAAACTCAGCAGAAGAGGTCTCTAATTAAGGTTTGTTCTACTTTTCTCGTCAAAGTTCAAAACAGAACAAACAAGCAGTGCCACAAGTTCCCTGTGAATTCCAGGAATTTTCTAGTGATCATAGTTGCTGGAAAACTGAGCATCTCTCCTGATTTCCCATTATTTTGTCATGCTAATTTTACTGTGGCAAGCGTCTTCAACCTGGTAGTGTAAAACAGTTCTAAATGTCATAGTTGCATCCTTCAGAAGTACGTTAAGTTTGGACACATGCACTATGTAATACTGCAAAGATTTCTTCCTGCTGCAGAAGTTAACAAGACAGTAATAATTATTAAATTAAATTAAATTAAATTAAATCAGAGCAGACTCCCAGAAAACCCAAAATGATGTCTTTAAGCTCTCTGGTCTGGATTAGGTAAGCACAAGATTTTACAGATATCTTTATTCTACCCTGCCTATGGAAAACACAGCACCTCCAGAAGTGCTGATTTTTCAACATGTTTTATTTGAAAAAATAAGAGGTACACTATATTTATTTATCAGAACATCTGGTACAGATATGCATCATCAGGACTTCCATTTTGTAAACACACTCAAGATCAGGCTGCCACCTGACAAGGGCAGCAATAAGTACTTTTGTATTTATCTACTAAAATCAGTGAACTCTGGATTAACATTCAGGCAAGAACTGCTACAGATGACTTATCTGGGTAATGGTGAAACTACAAGTATTCACATTTTGAGATGGTGTAGAGAGGTAGAGCATAGATCAGTATGCATCCTCCGGACCGCTAAATCTTACATTATTGCTCCCATCTTCACCTAGCTGAAGGTAATACTAAATGAGTATGGTCTGGTGTATTATAATCGCATGTCCAGGTGTGGTAGGGAATAGACTTGGGTACGTGCACATGTTGGAAAGCTAGCATGCAAAAGCAATTTCTTTGCTTTAATGAGAAAGAATAGCAAGCTGAATATAGATCACTGACAATGCAGAGCTTTTACTAGGCAGACAAGAAAGAAGTCAAGGCACCCGCTACAATGAAATAGTATAACAAGACTTGGAGAAGAGGAAAATCCTTTTGAAGTATCAACTCAAGAAACTTCAGGCAGAGACACTTTAGGATAAACAGTAGTGCTTCCTCCAGGACAGTAAGCATAGGGAAAGTGAGAAAGTAAATAGCCCTTTCTCTTATGGAAGTGCTCTATACTTTGTCTCTTAGAAGTGTTACGTGTAGGTTTATCCATTGAGAGGCCAGGTTGGACAGGGCTTTAAGAAACCTGGTCTAGTGGAAAGTGTTCCTCCCTCTGGCAGGGAGTTGAATCTGTCTCTTCCAATACAAACCACTCAGTGATTCAGTAAACATCCTATATCAAAGGGCTGCCTGAAACAAGTCTTAGGTTTTCATACACACAGCTCCAAAGCAAGAAACAAACTAAAACCAAGCAGCATACTAAAATGAAGACCCACAGCATGTCCAAGAACTACAGACAGCACCCTTTGTTTAAACTCCAAGTAAAATCTCCTGTCACTAGACCTCCAGCACTGAATTGCCTCAGCTAGTCCACAGAAAGACTTATGGGGACAACTGGCCTTTGGGCTCCTGCAGTGCCCCAGCAGAACCCATGCTAGTTCTTTGTATTCAAGACAAAGGAAACTGGGGATCAACCCCAAACTAAACCAGAGAAAACTACTACAAGCAGAAAAAGAGGACAAAAGGTTGACAGGACAGGATGGTTTTTTTACACTGCACCCGTTCACTCACACCAGATGTAATGTTCCTTCTTCAAGTATCAGGAATCCCCGCCAGAAAGATGACAAAAGATTTTTTTCTACTAACTCCAACTCCTTGGGGAAATTTAGCCTCTTAAATAGGATTTGTACTGCAGATGGCATTTGAAAACCAGGTAGCTACCAAACAGTTCTCATGCTTACTGGCTGTGTGACAGCTACTGCTGCATCACAAAACCAACTAGGGTATGAACTCTCCATCACTATAATGCTCTGGTAATCTTTAAAAAAAAAAAAAAAATACAACAGCATTTTAGAGGCAGAAGTACAGAACCCACGTGACCACAGCTTGGAAGAACTTCAACATTTTTTAATAAATATATAAAAGTGCATGCTCCCATATAGAACTGCTTATAAACTACATTAAGCTGGCATTGCACTGTGTGAGATAAAATACAAAACAAAAAAGATTTCTAAAAAGGAAAATAGAAAAAAATCAAAACAAAAAAACCCAACCAAATAAACAAACAACAAAAAAAAAAAAAAAAAACAAAGGGGGAAAAACCCACCCCAAACCCACAAAAAACCAAAACAATACAGAACCTTTCCAGAAGAGGAAAAAAATCAGTCGAGAAGACAGTAATTTTACTTTTCATTGTAGTTTTCTCTTTTCTATTCATACATTAAAATATTTATATTTTGACTTAAGAATAATGTGTCATGTAACAGTACCCACCTATACCTACAGTATATACCACTATATAGAACATAAGTGCAATTATACCCTGAAAATAGGTGAGGATCCTCGTATTCTTTCAGTAGTAACTTATATATGCCAAGAAGATTGAGAAGATGGCAAGAGAGAGGTTACACTGGGAATTGCTTCAATTAATTGCTGGGGACTAGGAATGAATGTTGTTCACCTATTTAGATGAGCCAACAGTTTCTATCTGCCAGCAACACAGCCAAAAAGCTCTTGAGTTGATGGATAGCCAGGTTGAGGCTTGTAAACATTTTTAGATTATAATAATGCAGAGGTTTTTTGTTTGTTCTTTTCTAATATTAGAGTGCTTTTGGGAAAAAACCTGTCCCAAAGCTAAGAAAATTTAGGTATTATTTTACTACCTAAGAAAACATTGAAATTTCAAGAGCTAGAGGCCTATAGCTTTTATTCTTCCTGACATAAAAAATCTAGCAAACACATAATCATTTGGAAACAGAAATATTATATTCTGACTAATCCCGCTATGTTTTTTGCTATTTCCATCTGCAAGTAGGTACATTCTATGAATTCAGAACAGGAAGGCTAACTATTTGTGTTGGGAGAAAAAGGATAAAGGGGAGTGGAGGGTTGGGAGAGGAAGGTATTTCACATAACTATTCTCTTTCTCATTATCTACCTCAGCCCCTCAGATAGAGTCACTATCAAAGGAAGAGGCCAAATGTGCAGTATAGTCAGTTGTCCCTCATAACTAACTATTCTGTGTAATATGTAAAGTAAATCGATATTTGGAGAGGTAGAAGAGACTGAAATGATGTTGGCAAATAAAGCCAAAATAAACCAATGTTTAAAAACCTAAATAAACAGCATTGTATTCAATTACATAAAATTAGTAAATATGCTCCCACATATACAGGGGAAAAGGAGCATATTATCAAATTAATAGGATTATGCAAAAAAAGCTTCTAATAATAGAAACATAATTTAACTTTTCTAGTCTTGGAGCTTGCCTATAATCATTATACATATGCATAATTTAACTCTGCAAAAACTAATTCTATTCAAAGGACATGTCTTACAACAAGCCTCCAACTATGAGGACCACTTTTCCTAATCCAGTTATGGCTCAGCAGATGTCAGTTAGCTTTGTTCTGTGTTTTGTTTTGCTGACAAAAAGGGAAGAGGTTTTTCTTGACCATCAAATAGTAGTTCCTTTGGTACAAGAAACATAAAACAGAACTGAGGATAATTTTTCAGGAAACTTATGACTCTTAAAAGTTATCATGATAATTACTTTGCTGGTTTAGGCTTACTAGACTGCTTTCTGTGCTCATGACTGTCTTATTTTCCAGGGCTTACTGCATGATTTTGAAAAAAATAAATGTTCTGTTATTGAATCAAACAACATCTGTAGCATGAAACACATCATATGGTATTTTATGCTCTGTGTACGTGCACATATGAGTCTGTACCTCCCTATAAAGCAAAGTATGTTTTCTCATAAACTTTTGCTAGGTTTAACAAAAAGATAATATTTATGTCCTGGGTTCAGCAGTAGCAGTCATTTTTCTTCTTCTTAGTAGCTGGTGCTGTGGTTTTGACTTTCAGCCTGGGAACATCACTGATAGCACTGATGTTTTCAGTTGTTGCTAAGTAACGTTTACTCTGACCAAGGACTTTCTGGGTCTTATGGTCTGTCAGGGAGGAGGAGAAGCCAGGAGTAAGCAGAGACAGGACAACTGACCCAAACTAACCAAAGAGGTATTCCATATCACAGCATGTAATGCCCCATCCAGTATATAAAGGCGTACCTTGAAGGCCTAGACCGCTGGGTGTCAGTTGGCTGGTGATGAGTGGTAATATTCTCTTCCCTTGTTATTTCCTTTACCATTATTATTGGTGGTAGCAATAATGGTTTCGTTTACACATTCAGTTACTAAACTGTTCTTATCTCAACCAGTAGGAGTTACATTCTTTTGATTCTCCTCCCCATCCCTTCAGAAGCTGGGGGAAGAAGAATCAGGGGTGTGAGCAAGTAGCTGTGTGGTTGTGAGCTACCAGCTGGGCTTAAACCATAACAGTGCTTTACTACACAAATGTGTTTAAATACCCCAAAATCTTAATTTGCTTTAAAAGCTTCATGAAACATCTAACGCTAAAGAAGGGAAAATCAGCTAAGAAAGGAAATTCAACGGAAATTCTATGTGCTCCATTAATTGGAAAAAAAAACAAGAAAGCCAAAAAAAACCAACCAATACACAAGAAAACAAAACAAAAACAAAAACAAAAAAACAAAAAAAAAACCAACAACAAAACAAAACAAAAAAAACCCATGAAATATAGTGAAAATATTTTACAGTTATGGAAAAAATTAATTTTTGCAGCTCCTGAAACTAATTCAACAGAACTAAGAATACATTCAGGAAAGTGATTCTCTCTTTCCACAAGTTACTTAGCCCAGTTATTTAATTAGGGAATGACAGAGTCAGAAGTCTTTTTTTTAGCTTCCTAAAATAATATTTGCTTGCAATGCCATAGAGATGACCTGTTCTCATAAGGATAATTATGGTCTTTTGTTTATGAATCACACATGAAAAAAGCTGAAGCCACAAGCTATCCATCAAAAAGACCGCAAGAACCATCACTTCAACCCCTCAAACCTCACCTTTGCTCTTCATTCACTCAAACTAATATCTGCTTACTGACATCCCATTTAGAGAAAAGAACCATTAACCTCAAATGCTATTGCTTTTTCATAGCAGCAGTACAGCACATACAGTTGAAGTGATGTTTGCTACATAAATAATTTTCAGACTCACTTTCTGAATGGATTCAGGTCTCAGCAGGTTAAAATTTAGTACAACAAGCTATCAGAAAAAACCCAGAAATCCATTAATAGGTTTGCATACTGGAACCTCACAAAACACAACTGCAATCTGAGTTGAGGCTGTTTCTGCTCCCTAAATAAAAGAGAGGCCCTAACTTGAGCTAAAAAATTACTAGAACTTGTCTACCAAGCATCCTCAGAACAGGTCTTTGGGTGCTGTGGGAAAAATATTTGAAATGAGCCAGATATGTTTATGCACAGATGAATATAAAGCACTGAGCAAATGCGGTAGTTAGAATATTATTTTCATAATGTTCTTGGTTATGTTGCAAATATAGCATTGTAAGTTTCATTACAAGATAAAATAGATTCTAAAAAAAATTGTTTTGACACTAACTGTCATTGGAATGAGTATAAGAACCCTAATTTATTTTAATGACAGCTGACTTAAAAAACACACACAACACATTAGATAAAGGTGAAAAGTTAATCAAATCATAAAATGTAAATAAAATGCTAAGTATAGAGATACTCTGATCTTCACCATACATAAGTATCAAAGAACAGATAAGGAATAAACATAGAACAGAAACAGAGGCAATATACACACATCTGTGTTGTATTTACTAAAAGCACATCTGCAATGCCATCAAAAGAATACCTAATGTGGCAGGCAGCTGAGGAAAGAAGAACTTGCAGGTAAGCAAAACAAGCCCAGGCTCTCTGGGAGTTTTGATCAAGCAGCTACCTCTGAACAAGTGGAAGTTCTGAAATAAGTTTTTCATCTTGCCCAATTCTTCATTCTTCAATGTCATTATCCAAACCAGTGATCTGTATATACATAGAGCAAAAAAGCAGTACGCCACTGCTCTGGTCAGGAGCCGGACTGAATCATATTTTGTCTTTTATGCTCTTATTTTTACACTTATAACATATTCAAACACCCTCACTCTTCAAATGTTAACTGAATCCCAAGAAAAGACTCCAGGAGAAAGTAAATTTCCTATCAATGTATTTCCAAGCATTTTTAGAATGTCACGTAAATAACAGCATTGTTGTGTAAAACAGTGTAACTGAAATGTTGCAATTAATTCTGGTATCTGTAATCATAACCTGTAATTATTATGTAGTTGGAGAACTATAATTAAGGAGCAAAGCCCAATTCTATATTTGATACAGTTCCATCAAGAGCTCTGTGAATACAGAGCACTGTTTTGGCTTTTTTTCCTTTCTAAACAAGAAAAAAAATCAACAAGCTAGAAGATTAGTTATACAGTGAGTACACTTTTAAAATTCATTGTAATTAGAGATGTTCAACAGGTAGCAATACTGAATAAAAAGCAGAAGGAGGGGAAAAATAGTGGTTTGCTGGTCTACAGAGAAATATCAAGGTTTTGGTATTCCTACATCTTTTAATTGTATTTATGATATAACTACATAAAATGTATTACAGATATTACAGAAGTCTTCCCTAAATCAGATACATGCAGTTGTCTATACTATAAAGCCAGCAGTAAATCAGAATTTGTAATAATTTATAAGCCTAACATGCTGTAATAATATTTGCTTGGAATACCATAGTGATGTTGTGACAACAAAGCTAAATGCTTCTCTGTAAGAGAGGAATATGATTATAATTAATAATGAATTATATAGAAAATAGCTAAAATCACTTGCACTCATCTTCTCACACCCACACATTCACAAGCAGAGAAACATACACTGAACTAGCCTGTCCATTTCTGCCTGTACTGCTATGGAGCAGAAGAGACACCAGTTTCCTGGCTCTAGGGCTATTCTTACATATGAGAAGACATGGTCGCCCTTTAGGCAACCTTTTGGGAGGTGATAGGGATTTTCATGTTTAGATGTCCATTCTGTCCTGTCCCTAAGGGAATAAGACAATGTCAGCTGTATACTGTCTTTTGTCTATTTATTTGGATGTTTCATGGTTGCAGTCCTGTTTTTATATTCCCTTCATCACCTCCTAACAGTTCCTATCTGTCCATTATTTCACTCTGTCCTCTATTTCCCTGTCTCAGGATCTTGAAAATCTTTATGTAACTGTGCTGGGAACTTGCTGCTCTAGATGCCATCAAACCTTGATTTATTTATCCTTTCATTGTTTCTTCAGGTGCTTTCCATAGGTGCTTTCCTATTCACATTTCGCTTATGCAAATCTTATAGTCTGTATTACAGATGTCTACTACAATATGTTTTCACAAGGGTCCAAAACTCAAACTCTGGACTACACTGTTTCCTTCTAGATTAAGCAGATCTGGAGACTCAGTTCAAATCAAAACTTCTCTCTCTCAATCCATCCACAGGACTGGAGCCTACAAAATCATCTGCATACTTTTAATTACACAACTTATAGAGTGCTTTGCTGGATTTTTCTTAAAGTTCACATGACAGAACAACAGTGAAAGAGTGCTGTAGTGAACTTTTCCATTATTCTCCTGCTCTGTGATGGTATAATTATCTTTAGGAATATTCATGTAAACTGGCATTTTATCTGGTGAACAATTTACAGCTTGGCAGAGCTTAAATACATACAAATAACATGCTTACAATTAATGTCAGACAAAAGAGGACAAATGGGAACCTGAGGAGATTGCATGCTACTGCTGCTCCACTTCATGAAAGGAAGAGTAGCAGGGACTATCAATGCACTTGTCTACATTTTCCAAAAAAGCTGCTAAAGTCAATAACTTCTTTCAATATCAATGACAATTATGCATTCAGATGCACAGGGCTCAGAGAAGTTACCCGGAGATCTTAATATACCACATCGTGTTTAATGATACTGATTTTCCACTTCATTTTTAGCTGGTGCTATATGACAAGAACACTCAAAACACAAAAGTTTTCAGTCCTTATTAAAGGGCACAAATTAGAATGATGACAGTAGTTCTTATTAGCATCTAACATGAGTTAAAAGATTAATCAATTTGAAAAAAGTTACTATCTTCTTAAAAGATATCAAACTCACAGACTTGTAAGAAAGAGAGGCTGCAGAAACCACAGAACTTCAAGGTAATGGAGGCCTGTGATGGGAACCAGAATTGTTAACATAAACTGTTCCAGGGCAGGGAGACACAGCATGAGCACAGAATGGTTTATACTATATAAATATACTACACTGTTTATATATGTATATATATTTATACACATATAATTGTATAATCTCTGGTTTACAAGTTGCCTGTATGCAAGATAAGAAAATGCAAGAACTAGTTGGAGGAGTTGAGGCTAAAGCAAAATAATTAAGGCCAAGAAGTGAATGAGAGATGAGATGTGGCTGTTGTGGAACACAGGGTGAGAAAGGAGTCTTGGGGCACAAAGCTGCCTTCATCTGAATAGTCATAGCTGCTGTTTGTCTTCTCTGCCCAAGTTAGCATTTGGGTATCAATATAAGAGAATTAGGCCCCATGAGGAAAACCAAGACAACCCTCCATCTGAAAGACTCTGAGAAGACAGGTAAAGTAAGAGGGCACACATCTTCTAGGAGCAACAGACGTGTATATTAACATCCACTGCAGAAGAAAGAAAATAGGCAACTTCATAGTGCTCATATAGGTAATTTATCATATTTTTTATCAAAACATAGTTCTGTATCTATACTACAACTAATAATGGTTTATTAGTCAAGGTATCATTCATTTCTTACCTAAGTGTTGCTTAATCACGAAACATAACTATCCTGATTGACTTCATCTTGAGTCTCCCATCCATCCAGCAGCATAGAGTCAGACTTGTAGAGCAACAGAGCTATAGTGAGTTTTCGCCAAAGTTTTCAGTGAAGTCCATCAGCTACATAATACATTGTGCAGTGGAGTCAGGAAGTAAACACTGGAATATAAAAAGTGCTTTTGCTGGAAAACAGCCTCTGGAAGTTACAATTATTGAAAGACATTCTGCCCACTAAGTAACTAAACCTGTGTGTTGCTGACAGTTTGAAATGAAAGAAGGAAAAGAAAATTACAGGAGTAGGTAGAAAATAGATAATCTAAAGAAAAAAATGAGTCATACTTCAGTTCCTGTCAAATTTTAAAGACAATTACTACTTAGGTCTACTGCTCCCTCCTACATTGGTACATATAAATATATAAATTTTGGTACATATAAATATTGGTACATATTTATTGGTACGTACATAAATAAATATTTAGGTGTACCAATATTTATTGGTACATACATAAATAAATATTTATGTGTACCAATATAAATATTACAAATAAATCTAGGAAAAAAAAAATCCCACCAGCATTGAAATCACTGGGAAAAAATGCTGTCAAGTACCAGGTGAAACAGGGTTTCATTCAATGGATGATTTTTCAGATCAGAATCTGAATAGAAGTTTCTGGCTCTATGGTAAACTGTTTAAATTACATTAACAACCATAATGTTGACTGGCAAAAAATGCTATTTCATCAAGTGAGCACAATTCTGCACTTGCACATTCCTCCTATCCTCCCATTTCAAAATAAACTGGTGTATTTGTGTTTGTGTGGCAGATCACATCATCCCCTCAAATCCATCAGCCTGGAACTTCCAGGTTCATGCACAGATTTCAGCAAACTACCATGAGATTACTTAACAGTTGCACCAATTTGAAGCTTTTTTTTACCCATTGTAATGCCAAAGATAGACAGACATCCTGTAAATGTACAAACACTGATCAGAACCTCAGTTCTTTGTCCAGAAACACAATCTTCAGCCCAGGCCCTCCCCATCCACTTGCTCTGGCACACCAAGCAATAACTTCAACTGCTCAGCTCCTCTGCCAGGTGCCAACCTTTCTGGAACTTCCCTAGGATATTTTTCAGCCTGTGAGAAACACTGGCTCTGGATGCAGTTATATGCAATTTGCTTATTTCTTTCTGATATGTCAGTATAAGATGCTTTCTTCATAAAACACATTAGGAAAGCTTTAACAGAAAACTAAAACCATTCCTGTATGTTGTTGGTAAGCTGGACAACAAGACAGATTTTCCTTTGTTTCATATGAAAAACATTCTTACTCATTGACATTTGATTCTCAAAGCAGGAAGAAAACAAAGTAAGGGTACAGTTTCCCTTATGTTTTTTTCCCTTATGAATTTCCAAAAGCTTCATTTTAGTAATTAAAAAAAAAATAAACATAAACATAAACCATATGTTTAGAGACCATATGCAGGTCTCTAATAGAGAACATCCTAGCCTGAATAAATTATTAGATGATGTGACACTGTGTTATATCAACCTGTTCGTATTTATCTTTACAGTTCAAAGGTTTTTTACTTCTCTGCCCCACAAAAATCACTGCTTTTCTAAGGAAAAGTAGCTCAGAATGACATACAATGAGCATTAAGAGCAGCTTAAGATTCAGAGACTAGAATTCTATCAAAATAGTTTTTACACTTCTCCATGAAAAATACCACTTTTCCCTGGTAAAATTACCATGGATACCTATTTTTGTCTTCTGTGAAATACAAATGTATTTCAAAGTCCACAATATATTAGTTATTTTCTTTTGCATGTGTAAGACCTTGAGAGCCATATTCTTATATTTTCTAAAAGCACTGACACTGAACTGCTCAAGTCAAGCTTAGTTTGCTTGATGATTAAACAGAGCTGCAGCTTTTTATGCTACTGAAAAGAAAGGCAATGGCAAATATCTGTCATTCTCCAGTAACATCCCAAGTGCCAATACAGTTTCATACCTCACAACAAAAACTTAGAGGTAAGCCCAAGAAACGTATACACAAGATGACTTTTAAGAGACACTGCACAAATAATTCACCCCTCTGCATATAGAGGTAATGACTTCATTTTCTGGTTTGGGAGTTTCTTTTAATTAAAAAAAAAAAGAAATTACTTTATTGCTGACAGTTACTTTTCAGCAAAAACTGCTAGGGAGAAGCAGAGAACGCAGACTATCAAAAGGCTTGAATGAACAGAACTATATTAAATAAAAAAAATCAGAGGAGCTCTGGAAAATCTATCTTGGCATTAATTAAGATTTACTGACAAACAAAGCAAAGCACTGGCAAGAAAAGTACAAAATATTGTTATAAAACAGCTGTTCCAGATGAGTGCAGTTACACTGCATAGCAGCCTCACATTCTTATTTTCCAATAATTGCTACTATTTAACTTTTCACATATTAAATATTTGTAGTTTAATCTTAAACTCTCAATTTTTTTTTTTTTCAACTCAAAACTAGACTGTGTCTTATTTCAGAAGAAGGTGGTCCTTCCTATTATGAAGCCAGGTTGCAACCAAACACTCCAAATAATGAACAAAACCAAGATCATATTCTCAGTAAATAAAATAATCATGAGATTATGAGCCTGTACTATTCTGGGTATATGAAAAATAAGGGTTTTTCTAAAGGAAAGAAAAAGTATGGGGTTCAAATGCCACATTTTGACATTAACGTCAGAAGGTCAGGACTTGAAAATCACAAGTTCCACCAAACAAAAAATAAAAATCAATAAAGGATAAGAATTGTAATCCTCCCCAGCTTCTCATTAGATCAAGAAGCAAATCCAATCAAACTGAAAGGAAGTAAATAAAGGGGGGAAAGGGGGGCGAAGGGAGGGGGGGGGGAAATCAGTCAGTCCCTAAACTACCATGGGTGCTTTCCTTTTCCTGGAATAATCAACGTTATTCTCCAGAGATGCTGAAAACTGTATTTGCAATGGAAAATTTACTGCAGCTACTGAAGTCTAGAAAGCACATAATAGCAACAGCAGCATGAAATTCATCCTTTACTCTGGCTTGAGATGCTATTTGCCTTGCTGATTTGTGACATTTGTGCTCAAAGCTCCTTCTTTACCTATACAAATGTTTCAATGATTACACCAAAATCATGAGAACAAGTAATTAAATCTCAGGTTAAGAAGAATAGAAAGCTGAAAACCAAAATTTTAACTACTGATTTTTTTTTTTTTTAACTAGTTATTCCAAACCAGACTGTGTAAATGGTAAAATATCAGAAAAGATATCAGAAATGTTCAACTCTAAATTCAGAGCTGCTGAAGCTACACAAGGCTGCCAGCATATGAGGGCTCACAAGGTTTACAGCCTCATAGGAAAAGGGATTGCAGCAACCTTCGAGATGGCCTTCAGAAAAATAAAAAGTGTGCACATAGCTAGTTGTAAACCCTGTCTCCTCTCTGCTATACATGGGCTTTGTGTAAAGGATTTCTTATTTGAATGTAGGAGAAACCAGCCATGCATCTGAAGTGGTCAGAATAGAGTGTGAACTGCACATTTAGTTGCTGTTTACCTTTCTCTTGATCCAACACCCAAGCACACATGAAAGGCTATAAAACCAGCTTGATTTAGCACCACAGCACGTTCCATTAACGTCCACATAGGCACAGTTTAGCTGATCTGCACATCATTTTCTGCTGCCAAAATGGCTCTTGTACTCTGCAGACAGGATTTTTCCTAATTAGGGTGTATCTGCCTTGTTATCATACATAAAGATTCATGGTGTATGTTTGCCAGCCAAAAAAAGTAGTACAGTGATAAAATTGATAAAATCTTGATGTTACAGCATATCATTAGTCATCGTAATACAAAAAGGATTGCATGTACATACATGTGTGTGTACATCGCAAAAAGTAGAGCAAGTGAGGGAAATGAGAAAAAATAGATAAATTAAATGCCTGTTAACTACATTATATACCAAAACCATTTCTACTTTCTGTTAAATTAGAAAGTGGACTACTGTCTGCACTCCAGAGTGATGATCACATACAACATAAGAAAAACCTCAGAGATACAAGGGCAAGAACAACCCTTATTTATTTTTAGAGACAAATACCTGTCTGATCTGCCTAATAGTGACAGAAACTTGGCTAGGAAGATAGAAACTAAAATTAAGTAGGGCATTTGTGGAAAGGATGACCAACTTTCCACTGATTTCTTTCCAATTCCTTAGGAATCAGTAAGATTCATTTTTGGAGCATCCAGGTTTTTTTCTCAGTAGGTTCAACTTTGACTCAGTAACCTCTGTGAAACGTCTGTTCCTATTTATAATATTATAAATTTTATATTATAAGTCTAAACTGGAATTTGTGTTTCCTTCACATCCTCATAGTGGTTTTATTTTCTCTAGCTACCAAAAGGATCATTAGATTTAATGCAGATCATCAGGATGCACACTGATTTACAAGTGAATATAATGCAAAGTGACATTAAGTGTTCAAAAACACAGCTGGAGCACAGACTACCACACAGAAAGTCAAAAATAGAGCTGAATATTCTTCTAAGAGAGAAAAATAACAGTAGGGAACAAAGAATGCAGCATTAGTTATGCTTTTCTTTCTAAAAATAAACCTCTCTCTGTACAGCAACAAATAAATAAAATAGAGATTATGGTTGACAAGAGTGGTTGGATGCACAGAAGTCTACTTATCAAGACTGAGAAGGCGGCCCAGGACAAAGGAGACTGAAGCCATTCATCAATGGGATCTTTGTTTATACTCTACTATGGACTCAATTCAGCTGCTACAGACTGTTAAATAAGCATATTCATATGAACCTGGATCTCTGCAGTCTAGTCTGTAACTGCCTTGAAACATTTGAGCATTACACACCAGTGTCTGTTTAGACTAGGAATTTTTTTTTTTTTTAGAGTATTATTCTTATCTTTTATTTTAGCCAGAGGTTGTGCAGCAAATTTCAATTCGTGACTTTTATACCATCTTCCTGGCCAAAGCCCAGATAACTACCTGTTCCTTCTACCTAAATCCTTCTTATTCTTTTAGATGTAAAAAACTCTGTTTTGAGCTGTCATGAAATACAAGCATGTTACTACACCATAATACAGACTGCAATATATTATGGAGCTAAATCATCCTAAATGCACATTTTGCAGTCATTTTGCATGATCTCTTATACATTTTAATACCTCTAGAAAATTCTGCATACATTAGTTAGTTACACTATTATTTCGTTGGTTATCATTTTGCCTACTAGAGGAACAATGAGATCATTATTCTATCCACTGTTAATACCAAAAGATGACTCTCCGGAGAATCCCTAGCACTCAGCACATCTCAATGCCAATTCAAAATTTAAGAGCCAAAGGGACTTTTTTCCCTCTGAGGTCTTCCAACAAATTATTGATTCTTGCTGATCTACAATTAATATATCTCTTACTTACAGCCTGATTGTTAAAGTGATTAGTAAGTTTTCAATCATGTACATCTCCTGGAGCTGAAAAGAGCTTTGGTTTTAAAAGTAATTTGTTTCAAATAATGCCTTATGCATCCTAATGTGAGGGCCAATGGCTCAGGGGATTAAAAATAAAAGAAAAAGTTTTCAGGATCATATTACTGAGATCCAGAAAATTAAGCCATTTAAGGTCTGATAAAAAAAAATAAAATAACTTAAGTCCATGCCTTCTGAATATCATTTACCATTAATAAACTCCTGTGAAAATCCACTACAATAAAATTGAATGGGTTTGAAACTTCCTGTTCAAAAAAAACTACTAGGGAAAAAAGAACCAAAAAAACCCCAAGAGTTAAAGGACTTCAGTCTTTGGTTAACATGAAGTGTGAAAAAAATTGAGCTGTGATACTTACAATTTTTTCCTAAATACTACAGCAGTAGTATTGAGTGTCATCCTGAAAGTCCATCTAAGCTGCCTGATCCACAGGCTCTACCCTCACCTTGCTACCCTTCAATGCATGCCTCACACTGCTGCCAGCAGGATCACCCACCATAAGCACAACTTCTTGCAACTATATCAGGTTATGGATCAAGCCCAGGTACTTTACAGTTAAAATACAGTCATCATAACAAACCATAAGAGTAACATCACAGTCCCATGGAACTGCAGCACAACACACTTGCATCTACTGAGAAGACACTGTTTTGGCCATGCAGGTTGGCAAGAACTTATTCCACAAGTATTCTATTACATACAATATTTTGTGCCTTCTGAACTAAAATGAATTTCTTTTTTTTTTTCTAAAGAGCAACCCCCTTCAGAATTTTTTAAGTATTTTTAAGATAAGCAAAGGAAACACTGAAAAATATGTACATTGAAATTCTGTTTTGCTTTAATGCAAAGCCTTTCATACCAGCCAAACTGCTATTAAGGTACCCATTACACATTAAAGAGATGGTGAGCTCAGTGTCCCCATGGGATGAGCAAATGCTTCTACTTCCTGCAATAGACCTTTCTGTTGCTTGATATGAATTTACTTAAAAGTCATCAGTGGTTACAAGCTTCAGGAAAGTCCTGATACTCCCATTCACAGCCACAAAATCCTGTGCAGCAAGGTCAGAGGACCTGCAGCAGGAGTGACTAGTACTGAAGGAAAGAGGCTTAATCCATCTTCACAAAGCCAGGTATCTAGACTATGTATACAACCAACTGTATATGTTGCTCAAACTCTTGCAATAAGGTCAGATTTAGGACTAGTAGCTTTAACAGCTTTACATCTGCTGGACTGTAGTTCACATTCTGCACAGTGGATTGCAAACTAGAATTCACCTTAGATATTAATTTATATGGAGCACATTAATTTAAAGCCATCTTGTTTCTCAGGAATGAAAACTAATACTGGTCACCTGTAGAAAACTGGAGAGATCCTGATTATATTACAACTGTCCAGTTATGGAAGATTTCCTTAGTATGTTTGTTTTGTCTTTCACCTATCTCAAGTTTTGGCTTAATTCAACATTGTACAAATCAATAAAAGTTGCATTATTCAAATCCTTAAGCTAAAGCATAATGTAGACAGTTATTTGCATCACATAATTCCTATTGCCTACCTCCATGACAATTAGTGGCCTGCAGTCATTAGGGCTGATTTTAATGAACTACAGCAGTAGTTCTAGGACTGCTTCATTTTCTGTTCTCTTTACCAGCAGTCATGCACAGCTTATGCACCCGACCCTTACTCAAGAATTGAACTTATACTTGTAAAGCCTTATGATATACTATTGTGTGCTCAACTCTGAAATCCACTTACCTATTTTATTGTTAATTTTTTCAGGTTTTTTGAGAAACTCCCCAAGAGTTCCTGAGCAGACTCCCCAGGAAGAAAACCTCTACATCAGGTTCCCCAGTGTATCTTACACGTAATATCAAAACAAAGTCTGGAAAACAAGTATTTACGTGTGAAGTTTTGAACTTACTTGGTGACACTTTTGCACTTAATTTACAAATAGGAAAAAAGTGGCCACTAACCATGCAAATTTTGTCACCATTGGTTTAAATATAGTCCATTCTCATGATCAAATACTTTCTTAAATCATGACTCAAAATAGCTACCATGAACACCGCTTTGTGAGAAGTAGGCAAAGCTGTCTGCTGGTACGTATTGAGTCAGTCCAGCAGAAAAAAAAAAAACAAACCAACAAAACAGTGAAGACTAAAATAGGAATCTGTTGAGTAGAACTTAGCATGTTTTCCACTCTTTCTGCAGCAGCCATGACAATTCAGGCAACAGCCAGGTTTTGCCTTTTAACAGCAAAACACTAAAAAAACCTTCACCTGGTGAAGCTTTGAAGAAGCATCAAAGGAAGCAAAATAATTCCCATTGCAATACACACAAGTCAGATTATCTTTGCTATATACAAAAGATTCAGCCTGAGATTTCTGGACTTTTGCCTGTTTCTCCCACTTCACCTGTCAGATCTATTCAACAGCGTGAAGAGATTTGTTGGTACAGGTAGAAAATGGGGCAACTGGAGGTCTTCACAACAGTCACTGCAGGTAGAAGTCGTTTGCACTTGTACTTTACCGAAGGAGTCTGTCAGAGAAACTTTGTTTCACCTCCTAAGAGGCTCTAACACCCTGAATTTACAGGACAAATATTCCAACTCCCCTTGCTTACCCAGGGGATATGCTGCAACTTTCAACTTGCAAAATCTGATGGGATTTCCAGCTGTCCACCCCCTAATCAGTTAGGCTACAGGGTTTGTGAGATCTGAGAAGAGGTCCTACCTCTGCAACATTAGCAAACCAGAATAAAACTGCAGCTCCACATAGACTTCACTTTGAACCCCAAAAATAAGAGAACATAACTGAGGACATTCAACTGTTTGAACCCCAGATTAAAAAACAGGAAGCAGAAGCCACTGACAATCAAAACTGTTTACTTTCAGAACACTCTAATCTTCTGCACATGAATGGTTTTTAATTTTCTCTACCCAGATATTCAACATCTGAAACAAGGAAATTTTATAACATGCACTATCTATTGCCAATAACTATTAATTTTGCTTACAAGACCATGTGACCTAAATCACATAATAAAGTGAAACTTGGTTTTGTCTTTTTCATTCATATGCCATTGCTGTCTTTGGGGAACTTTCTACTAACTGCAGCTAATGGAAGTTTCTTTTTGCAGAAAAGACAAAAACAAATTAAAATAATAACTAAAAGAAAAATAATCAATGAAATACACGCATAAGTTCTGTTACTGGCTAAAACCTGCATAAAACATTGCAGAAAGGCTTTCAGTTACATTCTTTTATATATATATATATATATCTCAAGATATATCTATTGGTAAAGTCAATTTAATTCCATGAATACATGAGACATCACATAAATTGATAAATTTTTCACCAGCCATCATGCTAAGCATATGTTTTACATGCTATTGCCATCAGAGGAAGATGCCTTAAGAACATATGCGTGTGTGTGTATGCGTATGTATATATATATGCATGGGTAGACCCCTACTATTGCACCCTTATGTATTTCCCAGTAATAGAAAATAGGACTGCAACACTCAAGTAGTCACAAAATAAAACTTCTAGTTCAACATAAAAATAATGAACCAGAACATATTGAATCTACAAGCAGCACATTAACTGCATAGGAGATGTATTTGTTATTGATATCACAGCTCTGTACCTGTCTATCCATGGTAAGAGCATCCCAGCCTATCAGCCTGATCTGATCAACACAATTCTCATTGTATTCAGATCATTGTGCCACTACAAACACAAGATCACTGAAAATGAAATGTTCCACTTCATTTGACCTCTTCTTGTAGAAATGTATTAAACATCTATAAAAATTGCACATTTTCTCTCATTGATTTCAGAATGCATTCAATTTGAAAGTAACAGAACATGGATTTCAAGAGCTGTCAGAGACTCAATTTACTACTGTTCTGCCTACCAAAACACATAGGGCTCAGAGAACATAAACAAAACTACAATTACATGCTCAGAATACAGGAGATCTTAAAGATAATTCAAATATTTGCCAGCAGGTTTACCAAGCCTGTTGTTTTGTTTATGTCCATATTTGCTATGAGAAACTTAAAGACAGCATTTTTTTCTGCTCTCTCATTTTAGTATTCGTTAATATATTCCATAGTTATATCTGCATAAAAGCTTATATGTGTACGTACATTAACATATAAATATTTATGCATGTACCTACCCAATAATAAAAGCTTTTACTATGCACATTTACATATAGATTTAAATGCAGAAGCGATCTAACTGATTTCCAACTGGACTTACTACTCCCACATTTAGAATTATGTATTTTTTACTACATATCCTGGCATTTACATTACCTGTGCACAGTATAAACAGATTTTTAGACTTTGCATATCACCTTCTTACAGAAAGGGTTATCAGCAGCAAAGGTCATGGAAATATTCTACAAGCAACTTGTTCTTATTTGCATAATATATCACAGCATCACAGAATCCTAAGGGTTGGAAGGGACCTTGAAAGATCATCGAG
>JBAFWW010065342.1:0-16771 GCA_036873685.1 Agapornis canus | reverse complement strand
CCCCATTCCCTCTCCGCCGGGTTTGAGCCCGGCCGCTGGGCCCCTGCTTGGGGAGCTGCGGTGCAAGGACGGGGGATGGGGCAAGGCGAGGGCGAGTGATGGATCGGAACCGACGTTTCCACTGAACGCCGCTGTGCACGGGCGTGGAGGGGGGGGGGTGGGGGAGGCTACACTAGTCACACGCCGGCTGTTGGCTTTGGCGAGCGAATTATCGGTACTAATTATTTCGCTTATTCTAAGGGGTCGGGAGAAGGGGGAAGACAGCGGGCCTGAGAGGCGAGGCTCCGGCCGCTGGGACGGCGTGAGGGGGCGAACGGCCGGTAGGGACCCCCGGCAGCGGTCCGAGGAGGGCTCCCTCCTTGTCCGCTCCTCCTACTCTTTCTCGTTCTCTTTCTCCTTCTCTCTCGGCGGAGCGGGGAGGCACGGAGGTGCGAAGCTTTTCACAGGTTAGGCTTTTAATTTCTTTGTTTACTTTCTCGCAACGACTTGAAAGGAAGCATATAGGGCTGGAAACTCAGTCTTCCGAGCGCTTACAAAGGGGCTCTTGAATTTGTTCAGCAAACTTAGGAGCTCCCTCAGCGCCGTCTGCCCGTGCGAGCAGACACTTCTCAGAGCTGCCGCCGGGCTCTCCCAGGCCGGCAAATAAAACAGTTTATTCCCACCGAATTTGTATTTTGCCGGTTTTTTACCCCCTCGCTCCCTGACAGAACTGTATTATTTCCTTTTTAAGCGATTACTACTCACCCTTGCATGTATGGCTTCTGAATGCTTGTTCCCCCGTATTACTTCTCCAGATTGCTGTCATGCGTATTTTATTCTCTTGCCTGGCCTTTGTACAGTTACTGCCTCGTGGAAGGATAGCAGCTTCTTTACCATATTCTCAGTTTCGACATGCATAGAAGGGTCAATTTATTTACACAGAATAGTTAGCGTTTTCTGTGTTCCTTCACTTGTCACCTGAGACGGTGTTGCATTGGAGATGAATCTGTAGATGCTGATTTGCTTTGGAGTTTCCCATTTGCAGACAAGAGTGTTTCTGGGTAAAGCCTGTATTCCCTTAAATTTAGGATTAATGTGGGAAGTTATGATTGTCTTCTCCTTTCAGCGAATCAGCCTTGCAGAGATTGCTTCCAATATACCTTCTGTTCAGGCACAGGCAACTTCTGTAATACCAGGACATTTACTGGGAATTTTGATGCAGAGATGGTAAATGTGTGTTTTTCCTTCCTCTGGTATCTGCCAGTGGTTTGTAATCTTACAATGGTCAGTACTTTCTTTTCTTGCTGTAAAAGTGTATAGTAAATGACACCATTTTCTCCTGGGCTGGGAGCACACAAAGCTCCTTACAATTCTTGTTCCTGAATGGAGCAACTCTGAAGAAAAAAAAAAAAAAGAAATTCTCCCCTCTTCTAAATGCAGTCATGTGTACTTGTGTCTTACTTCTGATGGCATTTTTTTGATAGGTTCTTTAAATTTCATCTCGAGAACTGCTATTACTTCTTTTTTAATCTTTGAAATTGACAAACTGGTCAGTTTAGTAGATTCAGCTGTCAAATTTTGCCCAGCCAAAATTGTTTAATGTTGTAAATACACTGGTGTGGGATTTTTAGGGCGCGGACTGTTGTGTAGAAAGGAAGAAGGATTTGATAAGAGAGTTTTTACAGGACTTTCCAGTTTTAGTGTTGTCACTAGTAGTATTATGGTGGAGTATATTTAGTTTTCTCTCAATGCAGAAATGATGTATAGCTTTTTTTGTATCCACTTAAAAGTGTTGAAAGCTTTGGCCAAGTCGAAGTCTTCTACTCTTAGGAAAGAGCTAAGAGATTAAATATGGTTTGTGCGTAATGTGGCGAGCTGTCAGGAATGTTGTCAGAAAGGAAAGTGGTATCTCTGTATTTCTGGATTTCAGGAATGAGTCTTAGGACCTGCTTTAGACCCATCAGTCATACTAGTTTTAAAATGAGCACCAAAAAAGTAATACGAATTAAGCATTCTGCTGTGATGGTTATGTAACTCAACCACCAGCCCTGTCAGTGAACTCAGTGATAGTAAATTGATGCTTTGTCTGAGGAGAGGGGTTGCAAGAACAGAGTTGGGGGTGTGTGGAAGAATGAAGCAACTGGTGATCTAAGTGTAGTCAGTGCTTCACCTTCTATTTGTAAAACTGTCTATCATTCCTATGTTTGAATAATGCAGGGACCAAAACTACACAAGCTGAATGGTAGGAATCCCCCTTCATCTGCTGCTGTGTGTACGGGGCCACTAGGGGCCTGTATAAACTGCTCTCATACAGCAAATACCAGTACGTGGCATATGCTCAGTCTTTCACAAGACATTTTTTACACAGGTGCCTAGTGTCAGGAGCAAAGTTGCCAGTTTTTTATTCCTTACTTGTGAATGAGATTGCAGTTACTTAGGAGATGCATGCAAATTGTGTATTATTTAGGATTTTTTTTACCCTATTCCATCTATTTCCCCAGTTTTGTGGTGTCCAACATAGCTCTTTCCTGTCTGCTCTCCTGACTGCAATGGCAGTTAGGGATGAACGCCGACCTGGGAAGTGCAGATTTTGGGCAAAGTCAGGTTTGAGTGTCTCTCCACATATTTTCTGTAAGCTGAGAAAAATCAGATTTGTTGCCTGTGTGTTTCTTCTATTAGATTAGTAATGATACTGTTCCATGGAAGTGTAGGGTTAAAAGATAAACTGAACAGGATTACTTCAAGGCAGGAACAGACATAGATAGATGGTGTATTTAAACTAGCTTTGTAAGTGTTATGTAAGTTTGAGAGTATGGAAGCTTCAAAGCTTTGGCTGGAGCGTAGTAGCATTTATAGGATGTGGGCTGAAAGATGCACTATGTGTTTTTAAGTATCAGTTTTAGAAATTTAAAATCCACCAGGCGTAGCATTCTCGATAGACATTAAGCAATAAGGTCAAGTATGCTCACATTGCTCCATTGTTGATTTTCAGTTTTTCAAACTGACAAGGGAGACAATTTGTAAAAGAGTACAGCTCAAATATTTGCATATTCGATTTCCTTAAAAAATGAATTTCTGTTACTAAGCTGTTTGAAAATTCTCATTTAAAAGGATTTTCAAGCTGAATCACAGGAAGGTCATACAATCAAAATGCAATTTCCCTATGCTATATTAATTCTTCAGTAAGCTGTCTTTAAAACAGCGGAATTTTATACATCATGGGGTGTTGGGCCAGTTATAGTCAGAGGGTTTTTGACATATTATGGACAAGAGTTGTGCAAATACTGAGTTTAGTATGCATTTAAGTCCTTAGGTACAGTCATGATGAAATGTAATTAAATTGATTTTAAAGGTCTTCTCAAACGATAAACATCTGTTCAAAACTGTAAGTCTTACTGAGTGTCAGTAAACCACAGCAGTGTGTCTGAAATGCGTCTGATAGGCGTTTCATATGCACTTTGGATATCAAGAAGAGTTACACTGTACAGGTCTACAAATCATTGTGTTTCATTTCTGTATAAGATCACAGCAATTTCTAACCTTTTGTTCTCCAACAAGTTGAGAAAAGGTATAGGTGCTTGTTGTTTTACGTTCAGTGTTAGAGTCCCATAATGCTGTTTGTTGTAACAGGACCTTAATTATATTATAATTCTATTTAAAAACAGTTGTCATAGCACAGTTAACATACAGTATTTTTACAAAAACTCTCAATTTCACATACTTTGCAAGTTTTTTTATTTGCTTAATCATTGTTTTCATTGGAAAAGACCTTAAATTAAACTAATTAATGAACGTATGCTGGCAACTTGGCAGCCTAAAGCAAGAATCCATGTTTGAAAATACTCTCATTTGTATACTATCAGTGATTTACCTAGCAGGACCAGAGAGGAAGTGTTATTTCTCCTGGTGATCTACTACTTTAAAAGCTGCAGTATAACTGGAGAAATCTGTCTGTATAGAGAAATATTGCATGAGAGTGCTTTGCCTGTAAATTCCTTTCCAACAACCTTCACTTCACTTGTTTAAGCCTCTGTGTGTTGATAGAACCATATGTCTCTACTATTGCACAATTTTAACTTACATTTCATAATCTCAGATGGCTTTTGGTTGGTGCTTGATAATATTTCATAAAATATTGCATGTTTGTGTCTTACTGTAGGGAGTAGGTAGCTAAAATGCGTGGAAAATAGATAAAAAATACAGATGGTTTGCTTGAAAACCCAAATTGAATAAATTATTACACAAATACTGAAAGCATTTCTTTTTAAAAACAATGCTATTATTATTCAGGTTTTCTCCATTCGTAAAAGTGACAGTTCACACCAAATACTCTGTTTATCAGCTTGTTATTAACTACATAAGCAAGTATGCTTAGTCGTTCTTTTTGTAAGATAGAAAGAAATACAGCTTTAAGTGTCTTATGCTCACATGCCTTGATAGCCTTCTAAATAAGCATAGTAGCACAATAATAAAAAATAATAAAAAAAAAGATGTTTGATCTTGCAATTAAGTTCCAAAACAGGTGTTTGTAAAAATTTTGTGAATGTAAATCCAGATGTTGGTAAAAATCAACTCCCCCATTTATACTTGTGTGTGTTATACTTGCTGGGGATGCAATGTGTTCTTTCAAATACAAAGGATGTGCAGAAGACTTTCTCCATCTCAGCCAGTTGAAAATGATGGAATTTTAGTTGCTTTGATTTATTATACCAGGTGACATGCCCTAATATACTATCATGCGTTTTTATGTGCTTCTTCATAGTTAAGCATAGTGATGTTATTTGAGTTTTTCAGTAATCTTTCAATTATTGGAGTCGCTTCACTGGTACACAAATTAATTTTTTGTTTGCAGACAGTCAAAATGAATATCCTGGTTAGTGCCAGCCGAACTGCGAGCATATTGCTCTAGTTAGATAATGCGTACTTTTCCCCCAAGCCGTGTATCAAATGCAGTGTATGGAGTACTGCAAGCAGGTGTATTCCTCTTTCTTTTGCAGTTCTTACTGTCTGGAAAATTAGGTGTATGTAAGTCGGAGGTCAGTAAGTGGTGTGTAAAATCAGGCTTTTTAGATGGCAGAATCGCCCAGTTTTCATGAAGAATATAGTCAGTGCCGGCCTGATTGAAACAAATGTGGCTTAGGCCCTAAATTTGCAAATAGATACATGTTTTTCTTCCAAATTTGCTGAATTCCATTTTGATTTGGTGTTTTGTCTTGGCTTATTCACTGGTTTTACCGTGAAATCTGGCTTTTTTTTACTTGCTTTGACTCCCTGAGAGGAAATTCAGAAACATTCTAGTAACAATGTTACAGGCTTTCTGACCTTTAGAAAAATAATTGTTTGCTAAGTTTGAAATCTGTAATTCCGCCTGAATTCAATGCTTATTGAATTAAAAAAATCTTAACTGCGTTTTTGAACTGTCTGTAGGCAGTATTCTTTTATAAAGCTTTCCCAAAGAAAGCTGATATGTGTGTACAGGGAATAAAGAGACTGCCTCTTCCACTGTCTTCTCTCTCTTCTCTCTAATCTCTCTTCTCCTCCTCTCTTCCCTCTTCTCTCTTTTCTGTCCTTCACCTTTTATGCTACATTTTATTAAAATCCTATTTACAGGTGTACTATATATTAATACTTGCAGGAATTTGACTATATTTTATTATTAAGCAAGCAGCTATGTTTTGCATGTAAGTAAATGCAAAAAAAAAAAAAGGTCTCTGGTTACTTGATTAGAATTTTGTCTGCGTATGTGTAGATAAAAGTCATTAATTTAGTGTGATGTACATGCAATGGGATATTTCTAAAACACTGATCAGGAAGTAGGGCAGAAAGTTTTATTTATTTATTTACATTTGTTTGGGATGATAGTGTATCTTAGAAAGCTGCTTAACTGCTGCTCAGTGCAGCTGTCCTTCCTTGAAAGATTAGGTTTCAGGAGCAATGATGGATGTTGAATGCCTGTAGCCGATTGTGGGGTTTGCTTTGAGGTCAGTGGTACTGATGGAGGATAGAAATTTACAGCCTTATGTCTCTACACCAAAGTAATAGCATTTCTGAAGAAAAAAAACCCCAAACAACTAGTTATGTTCAGTGCTGAGTCTGTGTTATGGCAGAGTTCAGAAAGCTATTCATACTAGTGACAGAGTGAGCAGATTTCTGAATAATAAGGACAAATTTAGTAATGAGTATGCCCTTTTGTTTCACAGAAAGAACAGAAATAGCTATAAAAAGTAAATACAATAGTGTGACTTTATTTAGAACTTCTTACATACTATTTTAAAGTATGTTAACAAATTTGGAGTTTACACTGTTGCCTTGTTATTTTGATTGTTTCAGACATTCTTAAAGTTTTTAACAGCTTACTGAGCATGAACATACTCTCCTTTTTCACCTAAAAATAGAGTGTGGGTTTTGTTTTTTGTTTTTTTTTTTTTTTTTTTTTTTTTTTTTTCCAATGGAAAAAATACATGCTAAGCCTAATCAGGGCAGTGGTGGTATTTGTCATTGAGGAAAGTGTACATATTCATCAGGTAGAAAAGGTAAATGATAGTGTTACATTGTGTAGTGTGGGTATCACAGTATGTATTGCTGATAAATATGGATAGTTTGGATAGCTCTGACATGTGGTTTCAGAAGTGTTTGTTAAGATCAGACTTTCAGACTGTATTTATGGACTGCCTACCTTCCCTGAGCTTGAAGTTTCTTCCTGATATATAAAGATGTATTTAGCTTTTAGAGAGTGAATCTTGGTAGAGAAATGTGCACAACAAAACATGCTGTTTTATTGTGAAGTCTGCAAACCTTTTTTGAGTTGTACCTTAATGGTGTAGGTGGGTTTTTCTGTCAAGCCTTCAAAGAGATGGCCTAATAGGGTCAAAGCACTCCGTGGTTGATGAGAAAGATTTCCTTTGACAGCAGCATTGTTTGGATCAGATCTGTAGTGCCATTGTGTCTTTGCTTAAATGATAGCAGTTTCTACCTTGGGCAATCCTAGCAGTGGTTAAATTCAAATACAGAGAAGAAAGCTTAATAAACCATCTGATGAATTGGTTTATAATACCTCAGAAATTAGGGAGTAAGAAACTTTTTGGTAGAGAAATATGTACCCAGCAAGAATCATTTTAGAGCAGTTTTGCATCAGGGAAATGGCATTTTGCCAGTACCTATGTATTCTACTTACTGGCAATGTGCCATCAACTTATTTGGAAAACCCTTTGCTTAAGTAATAAATAGGCACTATTTACCAATTAATGTTACTATAAAAACCAGATGAATTCCATGATTAGGGTTTTCTGTTGTTTTTATTTTTAACCTATTTCATGAAGAATGGAGTGTTGCAAATTATCATAAAGTGTATCAATGACCTGTGCTTGATTAACAGAATTTTCCAAAAAGCAAAATTGTTTTGCTTACCTTGTTTGGTGATGTGGATATTTTTTGATATTATGTTTTGCTTGACACAAGAAGCCTTGAATTTCTCTATTGTACATGGCATGTGAAAGACAAAGTATGACATTTACTTAAATATTTGTCTTATTTGATACTAATAATACTCTAATGCAGGTTTTGTTATTGTTGTTTTGTTTTCTTTTCGGTAAAGAGAAGTGGATAATAATGAAATTTTTTGTCGTCACTAAGTAAAATACATAGAATCTACACTTGTTTCCCATTTAATAGTTTCAAAAGGTGCCTTAAATGGTCCCTTGAAGTTTCAGCATACTTACTACATGAAAATTTAAAATATCAAGGGCAGCAGATATTGAAGAAAGCATTGTACTTCCTAATGGTAACAGGTGGCAGTGAATGCCTGCAGGAACAATCATACCTCTAAGAAACCTAGCATTCTGGGGGTTTAATTTTGCATGATTACAGTGAGTGGGGAAAAGTGCTAAATTGCAGCACTAGCATCTCAGGTAGCTTGGAAATTTCTGGGCAGTTTTGGACTAAACGGAGTAAATGTTCTGTGTATCTCAAAAGGAAATGTTTGTTCTCCAGTCATTTGTGTGCTTGATGGAACAGATAGGTGTCCTTCTAGACAATGTAATCCCTTAGAGGACACAAGCACTGTCTCTGTGGCTGATTTATTCATAGGATTGCTTTATTAATCTAGTGGGCAAGGGTAAACTTATACCAAAAGTATTAGAAAGCATGAAAATAACAACGGGTCTTCTTGGAGATCTGAATCTCTCTATCTTTAAGCAATTCTATTTTAAAGTATCAGTCAGTCTTTCTACTTTTTAGTGGCAGTATATAACCTGTGAAGGGTGCAGTGGCCTTAAACTGTTGTTTCATCTTTGTTGATCTCTGCAGTAGTCCAGGTTACAGAGAGGCATTAATAAAAAATGAAAATAGATTGATACCTGTAGAAGAAAGGTGTGATGGGATATTTCTACCATAATGAGTTACTAGAAATGCTTATCTAGTAAGCAGTGCTTAACAGATGTATTCTTTTCATAATTAAGCTCTTAAACTGTGTTGCTGGTAGGCAATATACATTTTCAACTTTCTGTCGTCATTGTTGCAAAGAGGTGAAGAGCTTGTCATTTTGATGCAAAATTTTTACTTTCCAGAGTTAACTTCATGTTGCAGATGCCAGTCAGAAAATCAGGCAGAGATATTATCTGCAGCTTGTACCTGTTTGCTGAGATAATGGTATTCATATCTATAAAGAACACTTCATAACAATGAAGAGCTTCGGGGTAGGAGGAAACCTGAATTCACCCATTTGAAAGAATTAATTTTTAGAACCTCAGAAATCTCCCACTAAAGCAAAAGTGCCACAGAATCAATGCCAATTTGCCTATAGTGACTGGGATGCCCTTTGCTGCCTCTTCTTTCTCCAAGTTGTTCTCCACCCTGGTTTTGTGCTGCTGGGAACGTTTGAGTTGAGATCTGTCCTCTCTATGAAAAATGGCAGTGAGTAAATCAAGGAGAAGGGTGTGTTCCTGAAGAAATACTGATGTGAATTTCATTCCAGCTCTTTCATACGTACATCACTTTGATGAGTCTTTAGGTGTCCTTTAAAGGTGACTTTCTGTAGCAGTTTTTGCTTGCCATTGTTAGGTCATATTTGATGTTGTGGACTCTCAAAATGGCTTTCTAGGCTGTCCTTGTTTCAGAGTGTTACTTAAGCCATGAATAGTGGATGTTCTCTTCGTTGTGTTCTAGAAATCTCTTTTGAAATCTATTGTCATTAGGATCTCAAGGGATTTTTTTTTTTTTTTTTTTTTTTTTTTGTGTTTTGGGCTTTTCCTTTTTTGTTTTTTTTTCCCAACTTTTTCTGTTGGTAGATATCTAAAAACCAGTCTTTTCAATATGGGCTTTTCTGTTCATTGGTGTGGTTAAGACACCGTGTGTATACATGTACACCTGCTGCCTTTGCTGAGGTGTTCAAGTACCTCTGGGCTATCTATTTTTTAAAAAAAAAGTTCTGTGCTTTCTTTTATGTTTTGGGTATGATACAGTGTTGTCTTTTGGTTTTCTGTGAAGTCTTTGCTTTCTCAACCATCCCATTTTTCACATCAGGAGGCCCTGCACATGAAAAGAAGGAGCACAGTAAGAAAAACAGACCTGTCTGACAGTTTTTCCTAGCTTGTTTTGTCTGGAGAACTGCATGAGTGCAACAGCAAAGAAATACATCTCTCTGGTACCATTCTGGTGCTTTGGCTCTAGATGCAAAGGCAGCATCTAGACCAGATACAGATTTAACTCTAGTCAGAGATACAGTTGTTTTACTGGATTTCTGGTGTTGCCCAGGGTTACACGTATTTAATAATACCATAGCTGCTGAGGGGAGGTAGAGGTGTACAGTTCCACTGCTGGGAATGAAGTCAAAGAAGTTGAGGCTTTGTGTTTTGCTCAGAGTATAGGTAACCTCACACCCTTGACATAGATGTATTTTTGTGATTAAGGTTGCCCTTTATAGTAGTTTGAAGCTGATAGTGAGGTTGTGTAGCTTGTCTGAATCTATGCAAAGTCTGAAGCTTCTTTCATAATTAGGTTTTCAGCTATTCGGAGACAGCTTTTAGTACTTGCATGTTTTCAGAGTCCTGATCTTACAAAGACCAGTTTTCAGAAATTCCTCTCACTGGGACTTGCACTTCGAAATGTTTTACAGATCTTGTCAATGTTTTTATTGCTTTCTGTTTGCAGATAGCTCAAATATTTGGCATATTTACATTCTAATTTATCATTTCTTTGTTACCTGATAAATTGTTTTCTTCACTTTCAAACTTGCTGAAAGAAAAAGCATTCAGATTTTCTAGTCTGTAATTCTTTTCTATGTTTTGCTATTATGCTGTTGATTTTTCTTTTTTTTCTTAATGGCATGTAGATTTGGAGAAAGAAGGTCCATCTCATGTGATTCTTCCCATGAGGATCATAAAATCATAGAATCAGCTAGGCTGGAAAGAAGATGCCAGAATACTCCTTGGAAAACACAGAGTCTTCCTTTAGAGGACTGGGAAAATATCTTTTGTTCAGCAATTCCCTTTCAGATATTGACTGTGAAAACAGTAAGGCAATTTTCTGATGTTTCTTTACCCATAGTAGAGGTGAAGCTTATCCTCAACAATCTTGTGGTTTCCCTTTATCTAAACATTAGATTATGTGGGTATTCTACAAACTGTAAGGCATGACTACATTAAAAGTTAAACCTGTGTGAGACGGCTTAGTATATGACTGCTCATCAAATGACTGATAATTGAACTAGCTTCAATGGGGTGAATTCATATTTGATTGCTTAGGTGACAATCAGGAATGACTTCATACTCTCAGATGGACAGAATCTGAGTTCTCAAGTGGAATAAATAATGCTAAATCAGACAATTTTAGGTAGCTGTGTGCTTCTTTATTGTGTCTATATATATGGGATTGATGGTATATATAATGCATTTTTTTGTATTGGTAGTTTTTACTTAACCTGTCAAAATAGTTTTAGAGCTGCATTTTTAGGATAACTTAGAGATATAAAGGAATTGTACATGTGTGCATCACAAATATGCTGCCCAGACAGAGAGATTACAGAACTCTGCAGAATGACAAAAACTAGTCCAGTTGACTGTACTTCACAAAAAAACCCTTACTGTTTGTGCCGTTATCCATAAGAAAATCCTTGTACGCATCTTCTACAGTTAACAGTCTACAATTTAGTCCCTGGTTTGTTTCATCTCATAGAAGAGCATGAGTAATATGGAAAAAAAAAATCTGATTATAAATCACTCTAATTTTCACTCTTCCTTCTTATCCTTTACTGATTATGTGGGAATCTAGGGATAACTTTGAAGAAAAAAGTTCTTTGTAGACACATAGTTAAAAATAGCTGCAGGTGCTGAGAGTCCTGTAACCAGATCCCTCTCAAATGACTTAAAATACAGAACCTTCATGGTTGCTGCTAGTGTTAAACACACTTAATGAGAAAGGAAATGTGACTGGGTTTTTTTTTTTTTTAAGTGTTAGAGATTTTTCTGTTGTAGATTAATGAAGGCCTATTTTTAAATGAGATTCATTGTGGAAGGACAATCCTTGTGTGTAAGAACTCCTTGGTAGTAAGAGCTCTGTGCCGCATGTGGTTTACTTTATTCACATGCATACTCCGACAGTATGAAATGGATTTAAACACAATGTTAGCAATTTGTCCTGCCTTTCTGTATAATAAAAGTTTGCAGTAAAAATGTTAAAACATATATGTGAAAATGTAAGCAGGGACAGAAAGGATAAAGAAGAAGGCTTCATTTAGCACAGAATTCAATAGAGAAGTTAGGCTTACCCATGGTCATAACTGTTCAGGTAACTTCACCACTATGTAACATCATTGAAATCCATGAGTATATGTGGGTTTAAAATAAGCACTTATGTGGTTTAAAAACAAGTATGCACACTAAAGTCTTATTCTTTATTTGGACACTTAACTCTGTAGAGGGGAAGGAAGTAAAAAAAGCTGATTTCAGCTTTACTCCTTTTTTTGCTTTTTTTCTTCAGAATGTTCAACTCAGTATTATTAACACAACTGATGAGATGGAATAGTTTCCTGCTTTCCGTGGTTTACGGGACGAATAAAAGTACTCTTCTATTACTTCTGTTTGATATTGCTTGTTTTTCTTTTTCTTTTCAGTTTGCATACAGAGCAAGGCATCTCTAAACTACTGAAATGTGAAATAGATACAGGATATAGTTCCATTTTTGTGCATTATGGAACACATCATTTGACTACAGAAAAAAAAAATAACAAATAAGAGCTCCTTAACAAGATGCAGTCTATTCTATAAGTATGATTACTTCAGTTCATGAACACTTTTTTTAATCTAATGTGATGCATGAACACTACTATAGGCATCACTCTGTCAGGAGATTTTGTCTTTAGCCAAACCACAATCCAGGGGTGAACCTGGTCAAGCCAAGACATTCTTTTCATTAATTCATACCCACTAATACTTTAGTGAGATCTGTTTCAGTACTTATCAACATGTCAGCTGAGATCAGTGAAAAGAAGTGCAAAGATTCAGAGTTATGATGCAAGCTAACAATTTGTTGTTGTGTCTGTTCTAATCAGTTTTTCCTTTTGCATTTTTTTTTAAGATGAGTATAGCAAAACATAGCACTGTATTGCTAAATGTGAAAATCTTAAAGACTTACGAGGGAAATTTGAGAGTTTTAAAGAGTAATCTTATTACTGGTAGTGATTTGTCTTTTTGAGGAATTGCAGAACAGCAATTCTCATGTGTTGTGTAGAGGATGAAGAGATTGGTAAAAACCGTTTCCTAATCTGGTAAAAAAAAAACCAAGCAGAAATAATATATTACAGGATTTTTTTTTTTTTTCCTACCTGGCTGTGTTGTTTTGTGGGTTTTTTTTATATTGTTTTATAGTTTGTGACTTTGGGTTGTTCAAAATCCTGTTGAATTGGTGATGGAGAAGTAATTTAGGCAAAATATTCCAGCAGCTTCTGTTTGTACTTCAAAAAGAATTTTGTAGATTGAAAACAATGAACAAGTTGATGTTTAGTGTAAGTCTGTGAAACTGAATATGGTTAGTAGTTGGAATTTCATTATAAATTATGATATATAAGTCATTTACTTTCTGTGGATTTATATGTGATATTATTATGTATCAGTGCCATACTCTTTGTTTAAAAAGGGCTGTGTGTGTATTGCTCTTTAGGTTTAGTGGTAACCTTCTCTTAGAGATGCCAGCCTTTTCCCTCAAGAAAACTTCTGTACTTCTTATGGTGCTGCTCTTCTGTATTCTCTTTTTTTCTTTAAGTAGATTCCCGTTCATACATTTTTATTAAGGTGGATGAGCTCAAGACCAAAAGAAGTAATATTATGCTGTTCGGAAAAGATCTAGGAGTATGAAGGTGCATTTTCTCTTAGTAGTTAGAAGAGTCATTTTAAATCAGTATGATTATAACAGGTAGATTTGCTGGCATTGTCTGATGTGTATAGCATAGGCTTGCTTTGGTTTTGAAATAGAACATTATTAAATTACATAAACCATTTGGGGGATAAGTCATTCAGTTTCCTCTTTGTCCCTTTACTTGAATGCATTCAATCCCTTATCTAGTTCTGTGGAATTCCCCGCACAGAAACATTCTAATACAGAGCAATCAGATGCCTTTCTGTGCATGTGATGAAGCCTAATACTAATAAATCGCAGATAGGTTGATACGATCATATGAGTCAAATGAAAGTAGAGGCATGAGAGTATTTTTTTGGAATTGTAACACTGAGATCCAGATTCCTCCTGCTGTGTGAGAGTAAAGCCTGTCTTGGAATTAACGTTTTTCCTTGTTTTGTAAGACAAAGAACCTGTTGCGTATAGAGACTTTTTTTTTTTTTTTAAAATCTTTGATTTTTTTTTGTAGCTAGTCTGTGTCAGTATTTTCTGCCAGTAGCATAACTGAAATCACCATTTCAATATTCTTTTGGTGCATGCATTTCTAGCACACATGATTAGAAGGTCATCCCTCAACCCTGGAAGAAAGTACTAAATGGAAATCCTAATCATGTATAGCCTTCAGTTTTGCTTAAAAAGTAAAATTAAAATTGAAACATAAAGTTAGTCTTGAATGCCTAATTCTGTGTTTTTTTGGCATCAGTGGGAAATAGTACACAGTAATATACAGAACATTACATTTATAACAGTATGGAGTCTTTATGGTTTTCTATTTTGATCATAAACTTCAGCAAGAACAGCTTTCTAGTAAAACTTGTGGATATGTGGTGCAAATATGTGTTAGCTTTCCATTTTATACACCTTTTTAGCCTTTAGATTTTTACAGGGCTACTATTCCTGGAAATATTTTACTATCACTCACAATCAGCTTTCTTTTAATCTTGCACTTCATAGCCTATTTTACCAGTAATTTTCACACTGTTGATTGTTATATGTGTAAAACACCGTGATAGTTTCAGCTGCCATTGGCCTTGTGTTTGACATCTTTTTTGTTGTTCTGCTTTTATGACTATAAAAATATGCTTTTCCCTGCAGTCAGATATTGGCAAGGCCTAGAAGGATTTTTCTCAAAGTAGTTCTGTGTTCAGGTAAATTAAAGTCACTCAAAGAGCTTTGGGTATTACTGGATCAATGCACATAGTTTTACATAACATTTTCATTGCTGGATACTGAAATATATTTAGGAGTTGTCTTACAAGGTACCAGCAGGACTTTGTTAAGTATGCGTATGTGTTCTTTTTAATTTTTATTCCCTAACTGCTGTTTGTATTCAGTGCACATTACAGCTCTCTGAAGACCAAAAATGCTTTTTATTATTGCCTTTTATCTGTCATGCTGTTTGAATGATTTTACTGGACACTAGTAAAGTATGAAATTGATAAAAGTAAATTACAACTTGTATCTATCTCTGCTGTCAGAAAAGCACTAAAGGAAAAATAGAATATGGTTTCTATAAAATGTGGTTATTTAGAAAGCAATTTTTGCCAAATTAGTATATGTAAATTGTACTTTCTGTGTAACTTTCTCTGTAGGATTGAAATGTTTACGACCGCAATTCACATAAAAATAATGTGGAATTGAGCTACATGGATTTGTATTTTTAAATTGATAAATATTTTTCTCTAGGAATTGAAAAGCAGCATGATTACTGCAAAACAGATGGGTTTCTTTTCTTTCTTTTTAGTCCTGAGGTCTCATGCATGCATACACATGCACACACAGACAAATGTGCATGCACATGAATCAGGAGAATTTCATAGTGGCTTGGGATATTGCATGCGTGGGATTTTGTTGCTGTTTCTAAACCTAGAAACTTTTGGTAGTTTGAGGTGTTGTGTTTTTTTTTTTCTTTCCCCTTTTTAATTTTTTTTTTGAATTAATGTGATTTAAGGAATACTGACTATTAAGTACTTTTCAAATGCATTTGCATCTAGAATTACAAGGTTCTGCTCTGGGTTACCAAGTGTCCTGCTTTTCTCACTGTTACGAGATGAACAATACTTTTTTGTTATTGTTCTTGTTGCCCTTTCCCTTTCCATTTCCATTTCCATTTCCATTTCCATTTCCCTTTTCCCTTTTCCCTTCCTTTCCCTTTCCTTTCCTTTCCTTGCCCTGCCCTGCCCTACTTTCCTCAGAGGTGTTAATACTAGCAGCATAGCTAGTCTTTCTTCTGCTAGCCTTAGGTCTCATTGGTGTAGTCTGTTGACAATGAGGTTTGTGAACTTGTGTAAGAGGAGACATGACAATGGAAGTGTGTGACTGACGATATTGTAGCTCTTTGTGTGCATACAGGTTCATGGATGAAACTGCCATTGTGCTGTACACAACCTGAATTATCAGTTTCTATATAGATACCTAGATTCAAGTAGTTAAAATGATATGATTTCTGTATTTAGATAGTCTAACCAAATTAATTTTAGGCACTCCATCTACACAGGGATAAATTTACACAGTATAAATTTAACAGTTCTTTTCCTGCAAAATGAGGCAGTTGAGTCTGAGTCCCAAAATTTTATAACATGAATTAGTGTGGGAAAGTTTCCTGGAAAAACATACTGGTTTTTATCTTTAGTTTATTTAGTGATCCACTGTTACTGTAAGGGATAGTTATTACTGACTGTGACTCTTAAATATTGTTTATTCTGAAGTTGGACTGAACATTTGTGTTGCTTGAATTACTTCTTTAAATTTTCTGGAATTAAAACTAGAATTTGTAATGAAGGACTAGCAGTCTTAAACAGAAGTGTTCTCTGAATAATGTGACACTTAAGATTTCTCAATAAACAAAGATTTCTCAATAAACATTTTCCCATCTCTGAGATACATTCAGGTGGGATAGAAATTTGGCAGTTTTCTGTTATCTTTATTCTTCCTTTTGCTTTCACTTCCTGTCTATTTATAAAATTTTAACTAATATTTAAAGAAAAAGATAGCATTTGAGTGTTTCCATCTTAAATATCGGATGATTATGTCACCTTTTATGTGGTTACAAAGCAGATTTGTCTCTAGTGCCACTGTTTTGTATGTATGACAAAGTAAAGTATAAATTTCCTTGCATTTTACACTGTAATTATTGGTTTAAATATTGGTTTTACACTCTAATCATTAAAAATATGAAATGCTTCTGGAGAACACTTTTTTTTCTTTTTCTTTTGTGTTTTGACTAAAGCAGTATCTTAATCTTGCAGAAAAAATAATGAATGGATAAAGTACTATGATGCCAATTCAGGCTTAGTACTTTATGGTTATTCTTATTCCAGTTATTTGGGCATGATCATAGAATGTAGAAAAGCAAACTTAAACAGGAGAGGTTTAGATTGGATATAAGGAAGAAATTCTTTCCTGT
>JBAFWW010065338.1:14885-32608 GCA_036873685.1 Agapornis canus | reverse complement strand
AGGATCACCTCCTTTGACCTGCTGGTCACACTTCTTTTGATGCAGCCCAGGATATTCTTTAATGGTAACATTCCTATAAGGAATTGGCCTTTCAAAATGTTGCAGATTATTCAAAAAAAAAAAACAACCCAGACGCTTATATGATGGTAGCTGGGGTTTAACCCCAAATATGTGTAAACACAAGCTCTTTAATTGCTTTAAAATTATCCTAATAGTTGAATTCTTATGAAGATGGTGATATGATGTATGATTTAGACAAGTTAAGTGCAGTTTCTGCGACATATTCTGTTTTCAGTGGAATTGGAAACAGTGTGGAAAGTAGCATAAATTACCTAATTTCTTCTGGTGGAATTCAAAGGAGAATCTAGTCTGAAGTCTGATTAATGCTAAATGAATAACATGACTACTTACTGTATCTATTGTCAGTGAAAAATTACTAGATCCATATTAATTCACCTGTAATATAAATGTGAGTAGACAGATGTTCATTGTGAATTGTGTGGAGGCTAGCCTGGTTTTAGTTTTGCTGCATGCCTGTTAGGTGAGCAAAATTCTGGAATAGCTGTTCCAAAGTAAATTTATATATGTTGAAAATAGAATTTCTTTTTGATGAGCAGGTGGGACCAAAAAAAAAAACCCTAAATCAATTCTGAATCAGGTCTGAATGAATATCAAGAAAGAACTTTGAGAAAAATAATTTCATCCTCACTGAGCCTTCAGAAACAAAAGCACGTCTATATTTTCTCAGATGGGGCTTGGGATATTATGGCAAAGATAGGCTGAGATCCTAGTTTGAATTTAAATTTAAACTTCTCCAAGTTTAAAAATGTTCAGAGCTGAAAGTTTTGCTCACATCACTGCAAATTCACATTTTTCTTACATACACATTTCAGCCAAATTGAAACTGAAGGGCACTGGAGGGATATAGTGCAGAGATGACTACCTGATTTAGAAGACAATTAAAATCTGCTTCACTGAGACTGCTCCCATTTGTTACAGTTAACACAGGAATTCATTTCATGTGAGATTGGATGCAACTTTAAACTCCAAGCCTGTGATGATCATGGCAACATCTGGTGGAGAAATGGACCAAGAGAAATGTCGTAGAGTTCAGCAAAGAGAAGAGCAAAGTCCTGCCCTGGGAAGGAACAGCCCCAGGCACAGGAACAAATTGCCTACAGCAGCTGTGGGTTCTCTAGCTTGGAGATACACAAAACCCATTACAGCCCTGAACAAGGTGTCATAGCTGACCCTGTTTGAGCAAGGGTGGGTCTAGACTGGGTGATTTCCAGAGATGCCAACCAGCCTCAGGCATTCTGTGACATTACCTTTGCTGGGACATGGCTCTACCCTTCGATCGTGAGGAGTTAGTTGCTCCTATTCTACAGCCAGTGGTATCACATACAAAAGAAGCTGTTTGTATTGTATATAAATATAGCAGAACCTGTATAAAGGTGACAAAGACATATTCTCTTTTATCTACTTGTAGACACTGCAACTGAAATGAGCGATTCCATAATTCATTTCAATGGGAGTTTTGTTAGCATTAGATGTAGGTTCCAAATGCCTGACCTGCATTTTTATGGGTGATTTGTTAGTGGCAGTGGGTAATCCTGCAGAGAGAAAAGGTTTTGATACTCAGCAGAGTACTAACTTTACCTTGTCTCCATTTCTAAGAGAACTTCAGATAGCACAGTAATTTGTGTTTTCAGAATGCAGCATTTTGTATCAGTTTACTATAATGAAACAAGTAATTTATTGTTATCTGAGCCTGAATCACATCTCTCACTTCTCCGCTGTTCTGAACATCAGTAGAAGGTGCTTGAACTGTGCTTCTCCACACCAGTGATGCATCCACAACAGGATCTGCCACAGCCCAGAGAAATAATTCATGAGTGTCACTAGACAAAGTTGTACATTTCATTTTTTTTTCTTTTTAACCTTACCTGATAATAAGAAGAGCTTGGATTTGTTGTTTGGGAAAGAAAACTGTCATTTTATCACCTAAGAATGAATCCTACTGTAACCTTTCTGGTGATCGGTAATAATTGTGTTTGCCATAATCTTAAAGCAAATGCAAAAGCTAATATTACTGCTTAACCATAATATGTAGTTGGCAAGTATACACAGCAGTTTCATTTCAGGAAGGTATAACAAATATCTGCAAGCTGAATACTTTACATAATATTATTTTTGTATTGCAAATGTCACTATTAAATCTAATAGACATAAACTATGATGTATTTTGATGTTGGAGGAAAAAGAAACACGGAAGGTTATTGGTGAGGAAGGTTCCCACAGAGCAGAGACTGTTCTGTGAAGTGGCTGTTACAGAGTAACAGTGGATCCTCTAATACAGTAAAGTTCCAATAAGTGAAATTATGTCAACATCTTTTACATAATTATTTAGTTCCACAACTTACACGAAAGCTTTGAATGTATTTTAGTGATACTACAGATTTCAGTAACATTGTAGCATGTTAACATGTTAAAAACTCCTGCAAACTTTGCCAACTCTTTTTTTTTTTTAACCTAATGCAAAAATTATCTACCAAGAAAAGGCAGTTCTCATAAAAGGAAAGTGATGTCTGATATAATTTACAAAAGCATACTGCATATCAAATTTTCTAACACTGAAGATAAGCCTCAGTTGCTGATAGACCAGCATTTTCCCAATGTCTGCTTAGTGTAAAACCCACAGAAATTACCATCCCCACATCCCTTCCCCACATGATAACCCTTAAAGTTCCTCTCGTCCCTTTCTCTCTCTGCAGCCAAATAACTTTCTCTGTTTCACAGAGTAATACAGGTGGGAGGAGAGAAGCAGCAAATACTGATTTCTTTCTGCCCCTGTAGCTGCCCCCATGCAAGGCTTGGTATTGTCCTGACAGTCCTAAGAGCTGGTTAGACCTTGACTGCTGAGGAGCACAGTGAACTCAGGCCACACTTTGTGGATGAAAACTAGGTTACTATATAAACAGTGAGCACTAAAACTATCAATAGTGTCATTCAAAGTGCATGCCCAACCCACTCTTTGATGGAGTTCTCCCACAAGGAAATCTTTCTAAGCAAAAGCAGACAACTGAGCAAGGCTCTGGTTATCATGCTTAGCACTTACAGAGAGTAAGTTTCAGGACATGGGAAGGGATATAAAGGCCCTAAAAAAGGACTTAACTAGAGGAGATGAGAACCAAATGAGTACTTGTAAACCTTTTTTTCAAGTGGAGAGTGCTTCCAGGTCTCCAGTAGTGGTAGATGGCACAGTATGGTACCCTTTACAGCATGTCCAAGCTGTGGGGTCTGAAAGATGGAGATACACGAGATGGGACAAGCCATTGTATCCATTTCCCCTCAGTAGTTCTTGTGCTAAACTATGTTTCTTCTCTTGTAGGTATCCCTTCTCCTTCAACAAGACCCAAACACCAAGATCCAAACTGTGCTTTTGCAGTAACAAGAGAGAGAAATATCTCACTGATCTATTTCTACGTGTCTTTGAGGCATAATATGAAAGGTAAAAAAGAAAATAATCACTATTTTGAAAACCTCCTAAAAAAAATAAACACTGTTCTTATTTTTGCACCTCCCAACAGGTAGCTCTTTGCCTTTTAGAAGTTTAATCCTTTAAAATCAATCTTGGTTTTCTTACAAATCAAATGAGTGAGTTAGCCTGGGAGGGAGCAAGCTGTGCAGTGTCAGCTGGCCAGCAATAGATGTTCATGTTCTTGTGATACACTTGGAAAGCTTGTGCCTCTTCTACCCAGTGGTGCTCCAACAGAGAACAGCGCGGTTTCTGCTGGCCTCTGGAAGTGCCAAAGAACACCTGCCAGAGCAGCTGTCCTGGGCCTAGGCAGGTCCTTGGCACTGTGGGAGACCTTATTCACCTGGCTGAGCCATGAGAGACCTGCCAGACTGAGGATGTGGGAAATGAGCTGTGGTGAGGGCATGCAGGGTAACCCTGGGAACACATGGCTGCATCCCAGCACCCTGTACCTTGCTTCTGCTGTGTACACTGCGCTGCTGTGAGTTGGGCTTTTGGTTTTAAGGGGGTGGGAGGAGAAGGAGTTTTAGATTAATCTTTTTTTTAATCTAATTTACATCTGCAGCAGAGTCGCCTTCCTTTGTCTAGAAAAGAGTTCAAGGTTTATCCAACTAAACAGATTTTTTATTTTTCAAAATTCTTCTTCCTTTTTTTTTCTTTTTGTTGAAAGACATCATTTGAGGGCTTCTCTATTCTGCTTTGAAAACTTGTGGCAGCAAACCAACATGTTCTCTTCCCTTTCCATACCTACCCTAATGCAGTAACATCAATCATAGGCTGAGATGGCTTCTCTCTAAAACAGTTTTCTTCCTTGATCAGTCTTTGAACCTACAGGTCTTTTATTAGATTCCATAAATGTATCTCCTGGGGTTAGTTTCATCAAAATTAGCATGAGATCAAAAATGTCAAAGCATCAAAGGAGCCGTCTGTTCTCCCTCAAGACAAATGCCAATATAATTGGCCCACTGCTATTTTCCCCATACCCTTTAAGACTGAAGTTGCAAGGGTTTCTTTAAAAAAGGGTAAGCAAATAAATTGAAGGTGAATCCTCCCTAGTGACTGAATAAGACAGACATGCAGAGACTATTTTAGGACTACATAGACTTCAAGCTGTATTACCACTTCATATTTTAGCTTCTCCATCTACAACCATTGAGGCTCACACTTCAGACAGGACTGGGAGTGGCAAGACTGCTTTTGGCACTACATAGATTGAGGACTGTGATTTCTACAGTCTGCTCTAGAACAGCTGGTCACAACTACAGAACAGAACTTCTGACATGCAGAGATTTCTCTTGTTAAAGCAAGGAAACTGTTAGTGGATGGGAAAATCCAACAAGAAAACTTCTGATGACAGATGGGCTCAAGACCGTAACAATGCTGGTGATCCTGAAGAGTGATTGCTTTTATATGTAGCCGTCACCACAAGATCACATGAACCTGGCTTCACAGTTACAATAACACCTGGAACCGGGAAAGTTGAGATGAGACCTCCTTCTGAATGTGTTTCCAGCTTTATCAAGCTCTACTCACCACACCTGTGGCTTTTCATACCCAGAAGTTTGAAAGGAACATGGTTGTTGCAGGCAAAACTGAGTGGTGTATGGAGCTATTGCTTTTATTATTAATAGTGCTGTATAAAAGGCTCTTGTCAGGCTGAGATGCTTGAATCTTGTGAATACTGCAGGAACTGTGCTTTCCATGGGCTTTCTCATGGGCTGCCCCACAGTCAAGTGGGCAGCAGCTGCCTCTCCCCACCTCGCTGGTTGAGATTACCACCCTCTGCAATACTCCAGCTCAGGTGTCTCCTTTCACCTGCCTCCACCCCGAGTCAGGCACCTTGAATCAAGATGGATTAAACAGTTAAAAACCTCCAAACAATGAAACAAACAAAGCCCAACAGAAAAGAAAATAAGACATTTACAAAACCAACTAAGCTGGCAGGTGGCAAAAATGGGTGTATGGACCACTGAGTTGGTAGGCTGGGCAAGCACCTTGGCCCAGGACCTCTGCAAAGCAGCTCAGAGCAGAAAAGGGAGAAAGCAATTTTGCAAGGACAATTAAATTTGGCAGTAAATGAGCATATCCTCATCCGAAATGTGCCAGTTACCTATGCAATGAGGATTGAAGGGTCTGGCTGTTACTTCTTCAACAAAGAATTTGTCTAATCACCTTATTCAGCTGCTGGATTCAATTTTTTAATCTAGTTCAGGTTTTTGCCTCTTTTGGACATGCTCATCTCTCTGTGTACGTCTTTTACATAACAGATGTGTGTCTGTGTATTTAGTAAGAAAACCATGTATTTAGAAGTTGAAACTGTGCAGAATTATTTGTTTATCCCAGCTCAAAAGCTCATCTCACACTTCCAGTTACAATTTATGTATCTTATGCCTCCACGCGATGAAGAAACTTTAATTATGTGAGTGCAGATTTCCTGCCCAGCTCCCTGACCTCTGCTCTGTTTCATTCCATGCATGGGTGCAAGCAGTATTATTTTGGTTCATTTTGCTGTGGCCTTAAGGGGTCTCAAATGGGGTCTGGATTCAAAGCACTGTCAACAAGCTATGTGGAAGACTTCAGACAAGAGGACCAGGCACATTCACAGGCTTAAACAGCTGAAGCTTGGATATCTGACTTACCTCTAATGTACAACTTTGTCATATGCATCTGTTCTGTGCAGTGTTTTTTCTGACAGCTCCTGGCAGCACAGTGCCTGGGCCATGAAGGTGACTTGGAGGTAGAAAGATTCTCTTCCTCATTTTCAGTCTTGGGGAAAATGAGACTGTCAGGAGCCAGAATCTTTGCACTGGCAGTATTCAGCTTTTGGGAGTGATCTTCCAAGGATTTTGCCTCATCTGTATTTTAGCCCTTCTCAACAGGCTTCCTGGGATGTGCAGTGGTTTTGTAGTGCTGATGCCTTGCAACTGCTGCCTTCAGCCATCAATGTACCCATACTACATTCTCCAGATTAACTAAGTGCCAATTCCATTTTACCTTATCTTCTTTGCCCCCTCAGTGAGAATATCCCAAACCACCCTTCTTCCATTGTACTCACCATGGAATTTTCTTTATCCAGGTTTTCCAGGCTGTTCAGAACACCATGTCAGGTCCACCTTTTTAGAGTGAATTCTGGTTCATAGTTTATGTACATTCAGAGCAATGAATTAGCCTGCCTCCACCTCAACAGTGGTTGTGGCTTTGATTTAACATTTTAATTTCTTTACCAGGCTTTTCTGTTTGGTTGGTTTTGTTTGTTCTGTTTTTTGTTTTGTTTTTCCCTTCTGCATTTCTCAGTGGTGCATGCATTTATTGTACAAGGGAGCAATCACCTCAGATGTCCTCTCAGTTTGTGTTCGGAATGTGACTACTACATTCCTGTTGGCAATGTCAGACAATGAATGTAGTGAATAGTTATTAGGTAGAAATGAGGGACTTGGAAAGTTAGCAGTGTGGATCCACAGCAAGTATCTGTGGTGTAGTTTTATGGTTATTTGTAGCAATGAGAAAATGTTATCAGAACCATAAAGTTATTACAAGTAATTCAAGGCAAACAGACATCAGCTTGTAGCAATTCACTTTACTGCTTGCATTAGGCATGTCTACCTGATTTATGGTTACAATGAGAAAAAAATCACCATCATGTAAAACAATCAGATGGCAATGTGAGAGATTGCATCACAGTTGTGTGAACATTCTGGTATGAATGGGGACTCACAACAGCCTTTCAAAGTCTGAATTTTAGGATACAGACAAATAAATGAGACAGACAGGGATGTGACCATAACACTAGTTCTGAGCACTCCATGTGGATGGGGTGTTTTGTGAATAAGGAAATCTTCCTTAAAAAGACAAAAAGTTGAATGCAAACCCCACCAGGCAATCAGTACACAGGGAGCTGGGCAGGAATCAGCTCTTCTAAGTACTAGGCCTTCATGTGGAGCAATTTTACTTTTTGTATCATAAAAGCCAGGAAATATTTGAATACCTTTTGTTAGGCTACTCATCTCCACTCAACAGATCCAAAGATTTACTCACTGACTCCAGCTGATCGGGATTAGCAGATTCAAACCATTTAATTCCTGCTGAGTTCTAGGTATCGAAGGCTTACTAAGGTAGGAAATAACCAATAAACCCACAAAAACTTAAAAGCAGAGAACTAGGAAAGAGTTTATATTCAAAGAAACTTTTTAGCAATAGGAGTTTACCTGTTCTATTATCACCTTGAACACATGTGTGGATATAATCTGAAGATAATACAAATAATCACGGGGTCAGAAAACAGGTTTAAGTAGTTTATTCCTGTTATGACTTAAACATAGGTGTGGGTAAAGCTCCCAGCTGGGATTAGGCCAGCATTGTGAAAACCGCTTTCAGAGGCAGGAGATAGATTTCTGTCTGGCCAAAGTGTTTGTATTCTTATTTCAGAAAAACAAATTAAAAATGGGTACAATAAAAAAAGTGGAGGAGAAAAAAAAGTAAAATAGTGTGTGAAGTTATGGGAAAACATTGTTCCTCAGCTCAGCTATGCAAGCAGCTATCTGTATGAAATACTATTTTTAACAAATACACAAGAAATCAAATATCAGTAATTTATATTTGCTACCCATCAGGCTAGTGTTAAGTTTTACTTTCAGAGAGTGTGATGGTATAACTTTGGGGTTTAGCATGTGTCAGAGTTGCCAAGAGCTCCAGTGAGATGAATAAAATGCGTAGAAAACGGAGTAACTCTGTACCCACAGATAAACATGATGTGCTGGTTTTGAACTTATAAAATGGGACCAGGCAACCAAATGGAAAATTTATAAAGAGCAAATGCTACCAGGTATGTTCTGTCATGTAAAGCAATTGGACTCGCCAGTGGGAAGAATATAATGCAGCATGGCAGGCTTTAATTTACCTCTGGAATATATCAGGTATCCTCAGCATTTCCAGATCAGAAATGTATTGTGATAAGGCTCTTCCCTTTTGGCACTGCTTCTGTGCTACATATTCCCTTTAACCCTCATATTCTCCTTTACTTTCTCATGGTCTAAACACATCCCTAGAGTTCAGCAACTGTAAATTACACAACCTGTGGCTTTGGGACCAACTTCACCTAAAAGTTTTCATATGGACCTTTCAGAACCAGCTTATTTTAATCCAGATGCAATTTCTGTTCTTTAAACCAATTTTGCATAATGGATATTATTTTTTTTATTTGCCATCAAGAAGGTCAAAAAGTACTGCCTATCTCAAATATTGTGGGGTCTTAGACATATTGGTGTGATACTTTCTAATAACTGTTTAATTAATAATCATGAATGATTTGTCTGCTTTAGTCGCATTGTATTTGTAATGATTTTTCTCATTCACAAGTCTTACTACCCAAAGTATTTACTATAGGACCAATTTTAGCCTTACTGAAATGAAGGTATAACACCTGTTAGCTTTGTTGAGAGTGAGAATTAGCACAATTTTAAGCACTCTTCTGCATTTAAAGTCCAGCTAGCCATTGGTTTTGCTATTGGATCGTATGTACCTGCACTTAGAAATGAAAAAAAGGACAAATTCAGTTCCAAAGTACACAAAAATGGGGTTGCTAACAGTCAGTGGTATTTCATACTCTTCTACTAGACTCCAGCTGGCCACGAAGCTCAAACAGCATCCTTTTATGTGTTTTGTTCTGTGTTGTTTCTTTGGCTAACACAGGAACTAAATTACATACAACTGTTTACACGACTATTCAGGTCATGGTTTTGCTTTCAAATTTGTAGGAGAAAATATGCTTCAATAGGTCACTTTTATAGTATGAATTTTTAAATAAGAACAGCATTCAGGATACTGAACAATTGCAACTGAAGGACATTAATTGTGCAATTGTTCAAATATTACTATAACATAAATTATTGAACAGTATTTCTATATTGAATTAGTGGAGCAAACTGCTGGTCTATTTAAATGAACGTTTTTGTTTTTCATATAAGACCACTGAAGACATAAAGAATCATGCCAGCGGTGTTATGAAGCAGATTGTTCCCATGACTTTGACATATGGAGGTACTATCAGAGAAGTAAGTCTTCAGAAGCTCAAGTAGAGAGAACATTCTGGTTTCAGACCTTCACATTTTTAGTTCACCAGGTTGCCTTAGACTTAGTTGTAGTAGTGACCTGTCAGCAAAGATTCCTTCGAAGTGGAGGCATCCTTTGTACTAATTTTCTCTTTGAACACTTTGCTGCTATTGAAGAGGCGGTAATGTTTACCTAGTTCTAAGAGCTTCTCTTCACAGTTTGTAAGCTCTAAATCCTTCTTGAAAAACAAGGTAAAACAAATTTAAAGAAATGACTGTCAAACTTCTCCAATGATCTGGAATTTTATTCCATCCATATACATGCATAGTAACAACATTTGTTGAGAAATTATTTCTATCAGAAGTAGAACATTATCTTTGTGATCACCAGTTGCAGTATTGCTACTCTTATATTTAAATATATCTTATATATGAATTAGATTCATAATTGCAGCATCGAGTTTAGGGTTTTGTTTTAGACTGTGCCTTTCAAAAGATAAAACTGATTGATATGACCTCATTACTTACAATACTGCTTCCAGTAATTTTGTTCATTCTTTATAAAGTATTGCATTTAACAGCGAAGGTTTAAAAATTGAGACAGAGATGCATCAGCGAAAGAAAATACAAGTACTATACAAGAAAAAAAAATGCCATCTTCATTTAACGTACGTTTCAGATTAAGAAAGTGGACAGAAACATACTGCTACATACAAATGCAAAGCCTAATGACTAAGGTACTGTATCTGCTAAAATATAAAGTGCAAACTGAGCCCAATTGTTCAAAAAATTGAAATTTTAAGGCGAACTCTACAGCATAGTTGAAACTTCTTTGCAAGTTATATTTTAGCATATACATATATCTGCAACAGCATATAAGAAAAAAAATCAGTATACACAAGTGCTTTTGAAGCTATTTCTAAAATGCTCTTCTGTATTGTTTGCGACTATTTTCTTTAAAATCTACTATACAGTGCAAACCATATGTGCTACACAATAACTATACAATAACATTACAAATGACTTTAATATAAAGTTTTTAAATAAAAAATAACATAACTACAGCTATGAATACTGCTGGTAAAATAAATTAATATTTTTGAAAATGGCACCAATAATACACTTTACTAATGGACTGTAATGAAATTACACCTTTAAGTCTTCAACTTGGCAATAGTGAAATCTCCTGATTGTCCGGATGTAATTCAAACAGCTTTCTTTAGACTGTATGGAACATATGCTAAACACAGGTACCAAAGGTGACCGATTGTTTCATTTGACATGTTCTGCTGCATGTGACGAGCAATAAAACTTCTTATGAGTTATAAAGTTTGAAAGATTGTTGAACTGGATGTCACACAGTCGGCAATACTTTCCACTGGTTGGGGCCTGGGTAGAACCATTCACGCCTTTAGCTATACTAGACAACTGTTCCTCTGCTGTAGGAATTGTTGGAGAGACATTTTCATTTGCAGTTAAGGGATTCTCAGAGATCCAAGAAGGAGACTTGTGTCCATCTTCATGAGGAGGATTCTGGGAAATGTTCTCTTGCTGTGGGTTTGTGGCAGGTCTTTCCTCCTGTTTTAGTCCCCCATTAACTATTACCATGCCTCGGTTTTTCGGCAGTAGTGGAAGAGACTCTTTCTTCTGCACAGCACATCCATTTGAAGGCACCTGGCCTTTGGGAGATTCATTTTCTGTATTTGTGCTTTGATCTAAATCAGTATTATGAATGACAAGAGAACCAGAAATGTAATCACTTGGCTTTATTCCATAATATGGAGAAAGCTGATCTGCTCCTTTAGCTTTCTTTATTGCTCCAGGGTAAAGGCATTGTGGAAGAAACAAATGTTTGTTTTCTTCTTTTGTAGCAATAAGCTGGGCTGCTTCACTAAAGACTTTTAGTCCTTGAAGTGTTGCTAAGTGTGTGGAAAACAAGTTTCCATTAGGAGAAGACTGTTTCGAGTTTCCATTTTTCTCACATTTGATTATGTTTCTCTCATAACTGACATCTGGGCTGTTTCTTTCACTTTCTGGGTTTTGAAACACCTTACTGTCAAGTTGTCCCAAGTCGTTACGCTGATGGGCAGTGACAGGGCAAAAATTCTGCTTGTGAGCCAGGTAATTCTCTACCTTGTTGAAACTGATCTTGCATACTGTGCATTCATGGTAGTCCAGCAGCCTTTTGGGAGAAGTGGATGTCCTCTCTGATGGGGGTAAGCACTTTTTACTGAGATCTATTGGCACATCCATCTCCAAGCAAGACACAGTGGAGTGGGGAGTATCACACTTTGAAACTGGAACGCACTTGTTAATAGACAGTGAAGTTTCCAGATGCTTTGAGACTATTCCTGGGAAGATATCACATCGTGGATGATAACATTCTCCAAGTCCCTCTGTAGACTCTTGAGTAGATGTACAAGGATTGCCAAGATTAGCCACTTCTAGAAATCGCTGTTGAACTAGTGGTGGCCTTTGCTCTTGCTCTGGTAGGCACATCTCATACATCTTCCTTCGCTTCCTAGTACGCATTGTTCTCTGCATGGCAGGCACTTTGTTGGAAGCCGACCTCTTCAGTGGGGGATCATGCCGAGTGGCACAGTAATACTGCTTGTGGACCATGTATGTTTCATGTCTGCTGAAAGTAATATTGCAAGCTTCACATGTGGTCTTGTTAGGATCACTCTCCCCTTCTACTAAAGGAGCATTGGGATTCTTCACATCAGAAGGTTTTCCATTTATCTTATCATCACCATTACTTGCAGTTGACAACTTCTTAGATTGCGTTGTAAAGTCTTTTTCATGACTTTTATTGTTTGTCCCAATCAAATCTAAAACATTGGCAGAATTTATGCAAGATGTCTGCAGAAGTTGATTTTCTGGATCTGACGTGTGGGGACCTGAATTCAGGATGTTTATAGAGCTTTGACCATTACTGGGACTTACAGCTTCTGGTATTTTTTCTGGAACACTGGAAAAATCTGGTGACTTTGCCATCTGCTGCCATCGGCTGCTGCAGTAATGCTTTTTGTGTACCAAGTAGTTGTCCAAATTATTGAATGTTATGTTACACTCAAAACATGTAGCCCCTTTGGGCATCAGAGGACTGTAAATCACAGGAGGGTAATTGCTACTTCCATGCCTTAGTCTTCGATGGACCAGTTCAGACATTTTGGCTAATATCTCTGAAGCCTGAGGAACCACAGTGATGTCTTGGGGAAAAGCAAACTGGGAAAGAAAAGGTCCCATTGGGAAAGAAGGACCGATATTAGGCTGAACTGGAGATGAAGCAAGTCTTGGACTGGATGGTTCAGATTTTATTTTAGTGTATGAGAAACTCTGCTTATTTGTTGCAGGCTGGGTTTCTGGCCTCTGGTTTGGAAGGAAAAGTGGAGCCTTTTTTTCACATTTATCAAGCTCTGTATCAGAACTTGCATCTTTAGTCTGCATGGTCTTTTGGCTCTGGGGAACATCATTTCTGCTCAGCAGGTCTGTTGCTGGCTGTAAACCTTCTTCGTTTCCACTTGGAGAGTGTTCAATGTCACTTTCTCTCTGAATTTTGTTGCCAGAGACATGTAACTCTTGGTGTTGCAGTAGCTCCCTCTGAGTTTGGAAGCCAAAATGGCAGTGATTGCATCTAAAGGCAGCTTGAGTAAGATGTGAGAACAGGTGCTGATGAAAGTTAATCACCGAGTCTGCAGTGTAAGTACAAACTGTGCATTTCAGACTGGCACCGGGAGGGAGAAATTCTTCCATTTTCACTCCTATAGAAAAAACAAGTAAAATATAAAATAAAGTGACCATTTGGGCCTTCTTGAAGTACACTGGAAAATCAGTCGGACAGAAGGAACAAACAGCGAGAACAACAAATTTTCTGCTGATGGGATAGTATTAGTTATCTTGCAATTACTTGAAGTGATTCAGAATTTCTTTCCTCAAACTGCTACAGGATATTTCCAGACTTCTGCTCTCCTTTGGAGAGCCTTAGTACCTGCATACATTTAGCAGAGATGAAGGGAAAGAACAAACACGAGAAAGAATAAAAATAGACTGGATTTATTCTAAATGAAAAGATCTTAGAAATTACAGTTTTAACTAAAGGAGACATAATGTTCCCCACACACAATCACTGGAAATTTTGAATGCCCAGGAAGCACATCAAGGTCAAGAGGCTCAAGATTATGATGTGGCTTGAGGTACAGCCTCAAACTTACGAGTGTCTGAAAGCCACAGACAGAGCAGAAGGAGCATTTTGAGCATTGTTGATGCTCAGTTCTTTGCCTGCATGACTTGGCTGTAAGTGTGGGAACAGGATACAGATCTGTCCTCGTCAGAAAGGACTGATGAGTCGCATTCATTGTGAAGGGAGGTGGAAGAGTAAGATACGGCTTCACCAACATTTTATCTTCCACATATAATGGCCACAGACAACTACTGCTGTAATACACCACTTTTTCCTCATGAAATCAGTAAAGCTTTCCCTTTCAAAAACAATACATTCAACACCACCTTACAATCATTGATGAAACACAAAAACATTTTTCATGGTGTATTGAAACTGAAAATGCTTTAAAAAGAGATAAGACCAAATTTCTCTACTGCTATAAGACAGATTTTGATTACCTGTTAGACAATAAAAACTGAAAGAATGTTAGTAGGGGTGATATTCACAGTCTAAAATAGATACTTGTTCTGTCTACACAGACACACATACATACCATGCCTTGATCACTAGGTTCATGGTAGTTGGACAGTATAAAGCTGTAAGAATATAGTGGTTCAGTCTCTGAAAAGTTCCTCTGTTATACCTGGAGGTCCTTGCTTCTCCCCTAGCATCAGTGACTCCCACAGTTGTGAGCAACATTTAAATTTGACCCATTCTTTGCCTCAGAGGCCTGAAGGGAGCTCAGGAGATACACAGCACTTTAATCAGTGCTTGTTCTCTGTCAGGCACTTTTTCAGCAGGAGGCCATATGAAGCTTGAGGTCCTCCATTTCCACGAGATTGTATTTCATATGCTCCCACACCATGGGATACTTTCAACACCTAAGTCAATGGTATGTCACTAAATGCAACGAGTTGATGCAACCTGATTATCCAATAGCTAATATTTCAGAATTTTCCTCTCCTTAGGGAGAAATGAACTTGTTATGTTCCAAAAGTACCCGGTCTTAATTACTAGGCTATAATACATGCTGGGCTGCATTCACCTGCTCTTGTTGAAGCTGTTCCTACTGTTCTGCTGTTTCACAGAATCATGCAATATTTGCTAGGTAAGAGACAGATAATGGCAATAGCCTGATATTCAAAGTTAAGATCTGGAAGCACAGAAAGATCTGATTTCTAAACAAACAGCTAAGTGTTGTCTTGTGTTGTGTACATATGAAAGTTTCTCAGCACTCCTCTACTCCTGATAAGTACCAAACTCCTCCAAGGAAACACAATGCCTTCTAGAGTTGTAATTGCTGCCCAAGTATCAGAGAAATATTTTTCACTGTACCGAGTCCATAGGGCAGACTCCTGCTTCCCCAGGAGTTTTTGCACTGCAGCCAAATAAAGCTTTATTCACAGAATAAAGCGCACATTAGTGTCCTTTAGACCCCATCCATTTAACAGGAGGATCAGAACTCCTGTAGAGCCCTTGCCTTTTTCCAGACACAGCTCTGTATGCTAGACAGTACAGCCCACATAACCTAACACTGTGGTCTTCCTTACTTGTAGGTTTCCTCTGCTATTGAAAGCTCCAATGCAGAATGTTCTGCAAACTTGCGATTGAGTCACCATCCCCGGAGGTATTTAAAAGATATGTCTAAGTGGTGGACTTGGCAGTACTAGGTTAACTGTTGATCTGAATGATCTTAAAGGTCTTTTCCAACCAAACCAATTCTATGATTTGATAATTCTAAAATACTATCTTGATTTTATAGAGGGAAAAGAATATTGTTATAAAACATGAAGTTCTTATGAAACAAGTGTTCTGGGAAAAGCACACTGTTCCATAGAGTATCGGTCCCTGGTCCTTAAAGCCTCCTGCCTAAGAAGCCTACTCTAGGACCCCAAGATCTTATTTCAGCAGGACTTGCTCTCTGAGGGTGTGTTTCCCTGCTGAGCATCAGAACAGGGTAGCAGGCTCATATTTGGTGGATGGAATCCTGAAGTAATTGATTGAATTTCTCAGAGACCTAGTAGCAGCAATCTGTGTCTGATCCCTGAGCGTATCTTCACCAGTAAAGGAATGTTGCCTGTATGTGTGTATACACATATTAAGACAGGATTCAAATGAGGATTAGTAGATAAGAAAAATGATACTGGCTACCTGGGAGAGGTGCTTGGTGTAGAACAGAGATCAGAAACTCTTGACATTTTGGTAGCGTCTACACCCAACACTTGCAGGTATATGGGGAGACATTGATTCACTGAATGTCTATAGTGAATAATTCTTCAAATAGCTAAATTGAAGATAATACAGGAAAACACATGGTACTTACCACTGTGAGAATTCAGGTGCATTTCCAGAGCTCTTGCATTAGAAAAACTTTTAGTGCACTGTGGAAAGGGGCAGACACTGGATATCTGCTGAGCACTCTCTTCATTCTCTTCTGACAGCTGAGGCCCCTCTCTTTGCCTCCCACTGCAGTAATACATGAGATGGGCCTGCAGGTTCCTCTCGCTTCGATACCAAATGCCACAGGACTTGCAAGGGAATATGTCCTCTACAAGCAAATATAACCAGGTGCAGGTTAGCAATGTGCACTCAGTGCCAGCCAGTTAACACAGCTGGATTAATTCCCCTCACTTCCCCATTAAATACATGCTTATTTAATAAAAACAGAACCATGGGTTTATGAAAATGTCATTTGCAGGTGGAAGAATGAAAGTGGGAGACAGCTGTTTCTTTCAGAAGGAGATTTTAAAAATAGTTACTGAAAACCAGCTAAAAGTTTCTGGCATGTAATTATGTAAAAGAATGAAATTAAACTTTGTTTGTTGTGAATATGCAGTACTCATTCAGGACCTAAGCTACATTTCCAATACCTCACTACTGATAAGTGACATATTTCAACTGCACTATTTTTTTTTTTTCATATGCACAAGTCTTTCCAGCATTGGGCCTTGCAATTTTTGAGTGCTAATTGCAGATCATTCTGAAGAAAGTGCATTTTTAGAATGCTTATGCAGTAATTACTGTAAAAATCTGTTGCTCTGGTATCCAGGAGGCCAGTATAGATTATGTTTCCTACAGTGTTGAATGTAGTATTATACTAAGCAGCATGTTTGTCTCCTGATTTCCTGATGTTATTAATATTAGAAGTTAAAAATTCTAATGCACTTTTTCTTGGTTTTGGTAAATTGTAACTGTTACACTTTTCACTATGCAAAAGGATACTTGATAAGAGTGATTAAATCCTTCATTGCCTTCTATCCCAAAATGTCAGCACCCTCTCTGAGGCGAAGACAATGCAGAGATTGCACAGAGTGCTTCCCAGCAGCAGAGGGAGTAGATATATTTTGATCATATACTGAAGGCTACATACTTTACTCATGTGAAGAGTGATAATGAATACTGTGTATTTACATAAAGCAGATAGATTCTTGGTTGCTAATACTCTATCCAAATGGCATCTAAACAGTACATGTGTATCTATCTCAGAAGGACAAAAATGTTCTTGATCTTTCTGAAAGCTGAACTTGCCACCCTATCAGTAAGAACAAGGAAGAAATCCCAGCCCTTTAGGGTACATCTTAATGAGGAAATTAAACAGTGACAGGAGCCTGACTAGGGCATTGGAATTTCTTGTTTATATTGTTAAATCACAACAGTGATCCCTTCCACACTTTTGGCTTAAATCAGTTAATACCTTCCCCATTCCTGCATACAGCACAAGAATTGCCACAGGTCTAGGATCATTCCCTACAACTGGTTTGGCCACTTCTCATCTGTTTTTGAGATTAAGAGAGGATAAAATTGTGAGTGCAGCCAGACTGTGCCAGCTGATCTGAAGATCAGAGAATGGGCAATTGCAGTCAACGTCAAAACACACTTTTGTCAACATAGAATCATAGAACGGTTTGGGTTGGAAAAGACCTTAAGATCACCCAGTTCCAACCCCCCTGCCATAAGCAAGGACACCTCACAC